>JAOANR010000003.1:40913795-40953126 GCA_030278955.1 Hygrophila difformis | reverse complement strand
AGAAGCACTTTTTTCGCTTTTCGAGGTGCTTTTGCTTTTTCTTAAAAGCCAAAACAAACACCTAATTTCTACTAGAAGTGCTTTTGGCAGAAGCAAAAGCCAAAAGCACCTCCCTAGAAGTCAATCCAAACGGGCTCTTAGAGGAAGGCCCGAAGGAAATACTTCCTCCTACGTTTTTAGTTGCCTTTTAAGAAAAAGCAAAAATCATTTCAAAATAGTTGTATATTTATATTAAAATTTTCCAATTATACCCCTTTACTTTTATATATAATTATTATTTTCTCTCCATTTTAATTTTATATCTTGGTATACGAGAGAGACAAAAATGGAAAGTGTGGAGTAATAATTGTACTTCTTGATTTAGAGCCTGTTTGGATTGGCTTTTTTCCAAGTGCTTTTGGCTTTTGCTTCTGCCAAAAGCACTTTTGAAGGAAAAAGGGTGTTTGTTTTGGCTTTTTAAAAAAAGCAAAAGCACCTCGAAAAGCTGCAAAAGTGCTTCTGGGAGAAGCAGCCCAGGTGGTGCTTCTCCGAAAAGCAGAAGCCAAAAGCACCTAGTAATGTGTGTAGAGTCATAAATGCCCCTATTAATTTATTTATATTACACTATAAATATATACTATCATATATAAATAGCATATCCTTTTTGGTAATTTACACATTTCAAAAGCACTTTTCACTTTTATACATCCAAACACACAATTGAAAAAAAGCTGCTTTTTAAACATTCCATCCAAACACAAAAGTTAGCTGCTTCTGCTTTTGGCTTTCACTTCTGCTTCTGCTTTTGGCTTATGCTTTTTTTAAAAGCCAATCCAAACGGGCCCTTATGTAATATTGGTTAAAAGATAACTAAAACGAAATGGAGGGAGTACCTATTTATCACCCATGTTGCCCCTTTTGTCTCTTTCTCTTTTGACCGTATTTTAATACTTCTTTTTAAAACTTTATTTTATCACACATGTATCTCTTATAACCAACTTCATGAGGATGTCACTGATACTTGGGTGTGGAAGGAAAGCTCCAACGGAAAATATAAGGTGAGTGCGGCTTACTACCATCTTTCTAATCTGGCTTACAAGAGTGAGGGATGGAATTGGATGTGGAAAGTTTTGATCCCTGAAAAGGTTGGCTTGCTATTATGGATGATATGTCATGATTCCATCCCTGTGAATGCTACCCGATTCAGGCGTAGGTTGGCCAATTCACCTCTGTGTACACTATGTGGCAGCATGGAGGAGGAGTGGAGTCATTGCCTTTTTACTTGTACTTGGGCCAGACAAGTCTGGGATAAACTCTGTATAAAGATCCCCTCTGACTGTGATCAAATGCCTAAATCCAATATTAGAAGGGTTCTGCAGGCTCTGTTTCAGACATATGGCAATATTTTTGTGGCTGCCTTGTGGAATATATGGATCGAACGCAACGCTCGTGTGTTCAGGGGTGAGCAAAAATCGACTTTGCAGCTTATTCGCGATATAGGTCGCATGGCAAGTGATATGGGGGAAGCTGGGAAGAGAACATCTGATACTAACCATCAGTCCAACTTAATCCATTGAAAACACCAGGATGCGGTGGACACCATTATGCACACAGATGGCAGCTCACTCGAGAAGTCAGGTAGGTCTGGATTTGGGTTTGTTGTGCGAGATCATAAGGGGACTTGGTGCGGGGGAGGCTATGGTTATATTGGCAACAAATCTATCTTGGATGCAGAATTAACAGCCTTGAACATGGGGCTGGAATTTGCGGTGGGAAAGGGCCTGAAAAGGTTGATTTGCTATACGGATTCTATGCCTGTGATCAATGCTCTGAATTCCCAGGACACCTATCACCCCTTTGAGCCAGTAATTCGAAGGATCAGGGACCTCCAGGGCATTTTTGAAAGTTGTGAGATTAGCCATCTATTCCGTCAAGGCAACAAGGTGGCGGATAAATTGGCCAAGCACGGTGCGTCTAAGGAAGATTTCTTCACTACGTGGGCGTATCTACCAGATTTCGTGGTTGAGGAATTAGCGGCGGATGCCTCCGGCGTGGGATTCCTCCGCTAGCTGCTGCTCATCTTTGTTGTTTGCTCTTTGTTTGTCTTTGTGCTTGTGTTTCCTTGCTTTGTCTTTTTTTCTTCCGTTTGATTTTCTTCTTTGTTTCGTTGTATTTTCTGGCTTCGGCTCATCCAAAAAAAAAAACAACAACAAAGTTATTGGGTAGTGCAGAAAATTCAATCAAGTGCCTATTTTAAACATCCAATGTCTGTGGTGGGTTTATCTTATATTTCCGTAATTTTAATTGTCTATAATTAAATTTATTAGTGAAAAAATAAATTTTGTATTGCATGAAAATAAAAAATTATATAGTTATTAAAAAAAGTTGTATTAAGTTAAAGTTCAAATCATTTAATATTTTCCTAACAATCAATTTGAATTTTTAAATTAAATTGTGTTTATTTATTATGAAATTAAAAGGAAATATATTTTTAAAATATTTGTCCATGTTCAAAATAAGTTCAAAGAAAAGTTCATTTCAAACCAACACGATAAGTATATAGTATGAAATTAGATGGCTAAAAATTTATTCAATTTTTTTTTTAGGTACATACATGAGGTAGAGATTTTTTATTTAAATAAACAATGAAAGCTCCTGATAAAGTTGGATAGAATTCATATCCCATTGCCCATTGGTATAATCATCGAAATTTAAGATTTGATCACTAACCCCATTAACATTATGCAGCAATTTTCAAATTTCAATGAGTGGAAGTGTGCAATGAAATTGTTTTACTAGTACTAAAAAAAAGTTGATGCAAGGACAAGGACAGAGACGTAAATGCGCAAGAGTAAAAGAAGACAGCAACGCTACACACACTACAGCGCTACACGCCTAGAAAGCTACTGCCACTTTTTGTCTTTTGTCTACATACGAATTAGAGTACACAACAGTGCAATCAGTACAGAAATTTTGAAATTATATGGGTCTTACCGGTGGCAGCGTCCCCCATTCTCAAGATTCTCCTGGCGAATCCTCGCATTTGCATCCATCCCATTCCCCCAGGGCAGGGCAGGGCCAGACCAGCTATTCCTCTTTCTTCTTTTTGTAGAACATTGTTACAGCTGCATCATTAATTGAATGATTAATGGTGGTGTTTCCTTACATTACAAATACAGTTGCCCATTATTAGGCAGGATTAGTACAGTAGGAGTACTTTTGTTTGAAAATGGTTCCAATTACTATCATAGCCCGCAGACCAAAGCGTTCAATATAAGTAGTGGTTAAAATAATAGTGAGAGCCTTTACGCTTCACGAGTGAACTTAAAAGCTCTGCTAAAAAGTCTCGATCTTTCTGGTAGTCGGGGAGGAAGAAGAAGCCAAGAGGAGGATGGCTTTGATGCTTGTCAGCCGACAGCAGCCTCACAGTATGCACAGGGCTGCCAATGCGAGCGGTTTCTCCGCCAGATGGGTCTCCGGGTTTTGCCTTGCCAGTTTCTTTCTTGGGGTCGTTTTTGTGCACAGGTGTTTGTTTATCTTCTCGTTTCCTGATTTCGTATTCACCTGTGTTTTTTTCAACTTTATGGTTACCCGTTTCCTGATTTTCTTTGCTGGATTTGAATTTTTGTTGGTGGATGGGGGTGCACAACTTGATGCAACAAATGTTTATCTTTTGGGTATTTTATGGCTTTCAATACTGGTGTTATGGTCTCAATGTTGCTCTTTTCAAAGCTATTTTAATATGTTTGTGCCCAGTTTATAGTAGAACGTGGCCACCTTAATCTTTTTTTACCTTCTGTTCCCGATTTTATGATTCTTGTGATTAAAATTACTGCAAGTAATTGCAATATCCATTTATACTCATCCTCGAACTGATAACAGAGTGGGGTTCTATTATTAATCTCAGCTGAAATCCAACTCCTTTCGGTTCTTTTGAGGGTGTTTTTTTTTTTTTTTTTTTTTTTTTTTTTTAATCACTCTTTTAATATCAATGATCAAATATCCTTTCAAGTGTAATTGTGAAGCTGAACATATGTTTCAGGTTAATTTTGAACAAATAAGATATGGTTGAACAAAGAAGGCCTCAAGCACTTGATATATCTAATATTTAGATTGGCAATGGAATGTTTTGTCCATGTAATTTTGTAGTTTCCTACATTTCATGCTAGGTGATTGCTTCGATAATTTTGTAGCTTGTGTTGATGTGTGAGCATACATACATAGGTTGATAGAGGATGGAGGCATTCACTTAATTCTTACTATGTTTCCTCTTGAAGTAGTGCTGAGTTGGATTAAGCTTGAGTGAGCTTAAATTGCACATGTTGTTGTTGGCTATGCAGCTAATAGTACTAATTAAGCTCCTGCCAATGTTATGTATTAAATCTGTGTGATTTTGTTTTGGGATTAAAGTCATGCATTGCCTTCATTGAAAAATATCTGGTCTCTTCCAGTCAAGCACTCAGCTCAGCTGCATTGTGTTAAGAAATGGCCAATAACTTTAAATGACAAATTAATAGAGTTTTTCAATACCAAGTGAGTTTTGTGACAAGCTAAATGTGTGGAAATGACAAGATGAAGATCCTCTGGTCTTGTTAACATTATTAACATTTTACAAAGCATGTTTCAAGGCTTTGGGTCATCCCAGAAGTTGATACAGAGAAGAATTCAGCATCTTTTAGGCAATATGCTTCCAAAAATGCTTACCCTTCCGTCAAATGTGAGAAAAAGGCAAGTGAGGATCTCTCTCTAGCTATTTGTCTCTCGATCTCTCTTAGCATGCCTGCAGGGTGATCGGGGTATTTGTATATTATGCAAGCATGATCATTATACTTCCTCCGTTTAGAAATAATTGAAACATTTGCATAGTTGTTACTATTCATTGAATAACTTTGATTCAAATTTTTAACACGGTTATACAAGATAAAATATAGTCAAGTGAGATCTTGTTAGATTCGTCTAATCGCGTAGTTTTATAATATCAAATTTTTATAATTTTTACTTTTACAAATTTTGAAATATTAAGCATTAAAAATGTGCATTGGATAACGTGAAACGCAGAAATGTTACAATTTTAAAAAAACGGAGGGAGTATATTTTTATGAATTCACAAACAGAACTTTCCTATCTTGTAGTTGGATCTTTTGGAGGACAGGGATTTACTTTCACAATTTTCAAAACCTCATGATATAATCATGTAAGCTGCTATTCCACTCTCAGTATCATATTTGTTATGAATTCATCATCAAACTTTATATAATGATGCCCTTGTTCTATCCTTATCGCACAATGCCTTCAGGGCATTAGACAAAACCATTTCTTCACTGGAAATGCAACTTGCCGCTGCAAGAGCTGCTAAAGCAGAGAGCGGAGAAGAACCTAATGACACGACAATAGGAGATGAGTCATCAAATAACCGCCGGAAGGTGTTCTTTGTTATGGGAATCATTACTGCATTTAGCAGCAGAAAACGAAGGGATTCCATTAGAGAAACGTGGATGCCTCAAGGTTCTGCAATTACTTGCTTGATAGCTAATGCAGTCTGTTTTTTGTTCAGTTATGCAGTCTGTTTTTCGTTCAGTTGGTTACACGGTATTATCCTTACCAGGAAAAGACTTAAAAAAGCTGGAGAAAGAGAAAGGGATCGTCATAAGATTTGTGATCGGGCATGGGTATATTGTCCTTCTGCCTGGAAATGAACAATGAGAGCCTGGTTATCAAATATCCTAAATTCCTAATGGTTTGTTTTCCTTTTATTCCCTTAAGTATATCGTATTTTCTTGCCAGTGCCACGCCTGGAGGAGTTCTGGACAGAGCAATTGATGCTGAAGAAGCACAGCACAAAGATTTTCTGAGACTGGTATTCTAAAATCTAAACTATTTTGAAAGTAATGTGAATAACACTGCATTTGTCACTTGGGAATATTTGATCCCCATTAAACTTTCTCGAAGTTACTTGACAATGCGTTTCACAAACTTCCCACTAGTTATCGGCCTGTTCTATCTTGATCTGGCAGAATCATGTTGAGGGCTACCATGAATTGTCCTCGAAAACCCAAATCTACTTTTCTACAGCTGCTGCTAATTGGGATGCTGATTTCTACATTAAAGTCGATGATGACGTGCATGTCAATCTTGGTTAGGATTTTCTGGCTCCCAACTTGAGTTTCTCAACTCTTGCCAGTTTTCAACTATTGAATTAATATGTTTAGGGCTGCCATTCATTAAAGATTCTTCAACAGGCATTCTAGATTCATTGTTGTCTCGCCATCAATCCAAACCTCGTACTTATATTGGTTGCATGAAGTCTGGCCCTGTCCTTTCACAAAAGTAATCTTTCTAAAACTTTTGCTGTTTTTATTTACTGATAAGCTGTTTCTTTTGGGGCTTACCTGAAATTCAATAAAAGGTAATGTGGTAGCAGAGTTTCAGTACATTATGCCACTTTAGTGGTTGCTTCGCATTTACTTACTGTCATTTGATTCTATTTTAATAACATGCCCGTCAATCTGTCTTATGTACAGGGCAACAAAGTATCATGAACCAGAACACTGGAAATTTGGTGAGGAGGGAAACAAGTACTTTAGGCATGCCACTGGACAAATTTATGCAATATCAAGGGATCTGGCAATGTACATTTCTGTTAACAGGTAGCGGTTTGTGCCAGCAATGTGAATACCTTATAAGAAGCTGGTTTTGAAGGAACTCACTTTCATTGCAGAGACATTCTCCATAAGTATGCAAATGAAGATGTTTCTCTTGGGTCTTGGTTTATTGGTCTTAATGTCGAGCATATTGATGATCGAAGCCTGTGTTGTGGGACACCCCCTGGTAAGAAGATTGCTTCTGTTTGATCCAAGTTACTGTATACTATTAAAGACAATCGAACTTATCTGTCATGAAGTTCTTGTTTTATGTACTCCTCCCATCTTCTTATTCATCCCCAACCTGTTTGTCTGAAATGATATAGGTGTAAAATGTATGATAGAAGTTTCAATAACACGTTTCAGAATTCAGCAACACTCAGAGTTTGTGTATTAAAAGAATGTATTCCCTAATCTGTATCATTTTCATGACACCCCCAAGTTGTCAGTACTCTTAATTGAAATCTCATGAGTGACATAAAAAATAAAAAAAAAAATAAAAAAGGTGATACAGATCATATAGGAGAATCGCATTTGTTACATTAGCACCAGATTAGCATAAACATTGAATTTGCAGCCGAAGGAAGCTAGCCACCACAAGGAAGAAGTCTTAGATCCTTCCCAGCCTTTGATCTCTCAGACATTCTTCTCTCTTCTATAAATTCAAATGTTTCAGGGGAGTAACTAACTAACCATTGTAAGTTTGTACTAACATTCATTATGTAGCAGATTGTGAGTGGAAAGCGCAAGCTGGAACACCTTGTGCAGCATCATTTGATTGGAGCTGCAGTGGGATATGCAGGTCAGCTGACCGAATGGATGAGGTTCATCAGCGTTGTGGTGAGGGAAATGGACCGATTTGGCAGTCACGTTACTGAATTCGAGCACCATTCATTTGAAAAAACTACCGTGGCCATGCCTGTAATGTATTTGTGCATAGGTTTATTATTATTATTTTTTTTAAATCATATTTTTTTTCAAGCGTGGCCTGAAATCCGGAGGTACGTATCCCTACTGTACTGTCCCCATTTTTGGGTTGAGTAAATTGTGGGCACAGTGCGGGTATTTATCAATAACCACCCAATTCATTAATATTCATCTCAACCCAACCACCCAAATTTTACATACTTTATCAATGACCACCCAACCATCCAACCACAATATTATATATAATTATTTTAATTTATACAATTTTAGATTATTTTGAAATATAAAAAAAATAATGTATAAAAAATATAAATATTTTAGTCTTACTTGTAAAGAATAAAAAATCTAAAATAATAATATATTTTTATTTATTTTTATTTTCTATAAATTTTAAAATGGGTTAAATATATCAAAATTGATATATTATGTATTTAACAAAAATATAGCAAAAGTGGTCTCTATTTATAGAGAATGAAAAATTATAAAATTTGGTGTATTTTTATTTACTTTTATTTCAAAATATAAAAATATAATGATTTTAATGAAATATGTTTAAAATTTTACTTGACCAATGGGAATGAGACAAATGTCTCCATCCCATTGGCCAAGAGAGATGAGACCTTGTGGTTGCATTTTTAATTTGGTCGACCTTGAGGTCACCAATGAAATAGATTTTTGATTTTTTTTTAATTATTTAGTGATATGGAGGTTGATCCTTGGGGGACTTGTCATGGATGGGGATAGTCTTATTATTGGAAGTGATGTGGGGAATAACTAAGGTTCTACTATCTAATCCATTATCATTTGACCAACCACGTGTTTATTAACATGGTATCAAAGCTAGGGTCTACTAGTATTCACATCCCACCAAATAATGTCTAAATTGGTTCTTTATGTTATTTTTGCCCTTTTTATCCTCTATCTTTTGTGTTAATGGCCAAATCAGTAATTTTTTATATTAAATTGATCCATAACCTTTTAAATTATTTCATTTCAGCCCCAAAATCTTAAATTTTTATTTTTATTGATCAATTTGTCAAATAAATGTCCAATATGCTTACGAAAGTAAAATTAAACATTAAACTTCATACCTTTGATTTGACCGCCTTGTGTCGGGTCTTCCGACCTCTGGGATTTTACGGACTCCCTCCGAAAATGCTGCCGTAGCCAATGGTTTACCTTTTTAGATCGAAATAGTTATGGGAGGGAGTCCGTATGGTTGGAGGTTCCAGAGCCACTACAAGAAATTTGCGGGAAGGCGAAGAATTTGGCAATGAAATTTTATTGTTGTCGTCGCCTGACGGATTTCATCGCCTTGTTTGTCGCCTAGTGCTCTAGGCGACGAAAAAGGCGACAAAATTCTTTTCCTTACCTTCCCGCGAAATTTTTGTAGTGAACTAGGAAGACCCAACAACAAGGTGGTCAAACCGAATGTATAAATTTTAATATTTAATTTTACTTACTGAAGCATGTCGGACATTTATTTGATAAATGAATCAATAAAAATAAAAATTCAATATTTTGGGGCTGAAATGAAACAATTTAAAAAGTTATGGGCCAATTTAATATTAAAAGGACTTATTCGGCCATTAACACAAAAGATAGAGGACTAAAAAGGGCCAGAATAACATAAAGGATGGATTTGAAAAATTTTGAAAGATAAAGCATGAATTTGGACATTTTTCCCCCATCTGTATATGGACACTATTTCCGTGTGCCAGTTATGCTGGCTTCGTCCATATCTTTATAGGGCCTTTAGTTTCTGTGTCAACGAGCTACGTTAGTCCATCTTGCATGCGGCGTGAGGGGGCGTTTCAGACTAACATATACTACTAGTGGATTTTCCTCTGTAACATCTTAACCATTTAGATTAGTTGTTGGTTCACTAGCTAACACCACGGCACACATGGCTTTCATCTTCATTTTTGTCATGTACGGATTCTAGACCAAGTTCTAATGAACGTATCATTTGAAAAAACTGTGGCCAGAAAGACATTTGTTGGTCTAGTTTTAGCTGGTTTAATAATGGGGTTTGGGAATCTGAACATTTATAAAAGGATTTTGTACTTCTGTTTGAATATTGGTACGTGTCCCTGCCATTGCAGCAAATGATTTCCCATTCTTGTTTATTTTAGTAGCATTATCACCGAGTGAATTATGAGTAGCCAAAAAGCATTACTCATTTTGTGGAATCACGGACCGGTAATCATTTTGTAAGAACGGCCGAGTTGCTGGCAAGGCATGGGCTCTTTTGATAACTTTTGACTTGTTTTCGTACCTCATTTTGAAAAGTGTAAAACATGAAATTTTTTCATCCATGTCCTAAGTATCTAAAGTTTTAATTTAGTAGCAATCTCCTTTTGTATGAACTTTTAAAGTTATTTGGCGTAAACTGTGACAGATGTATTGGTAATTTGATCCAATTGTAATATTATTGGATTTTGAAATCAATGAAAATAATATTTTCATAATTATGAGATTTTGAATAAGGGAGTTTATTGTTGAATTGATTGTTGGCATTGCTGAATGCCTTATTGTTGAATTACTCACTTGGATTGTTGAAATTCCTTTTAAGTGAAATAATGAGGATATTGTGAAATTAAAAATCTTTAAATCCATTGTTCACTAATACTTGAATAAGATGTCATATTTGATAGGGGCAAGTACACTAAGGATGGATCTTGCGTAGCCCTACCCCTTCTAAATTTGCCAAGACGACAATGTTAAATAAACTAGTATTACCCCCACCCACTGGGCGGGAATGTGAAAAATATGGGTAAAACAACTGAATTTAACAAATAAAATTGTTCAATTTTATTATGTCGATTACATTCCCAAAGCTCATTAAACTATTTTAAGCATTACATGAATGCATGTATATATTGTACAACAATCGAACAGTAGACAATACGCCACTACCAATAATTTATACTTTATATTACAATTTAGTGCTTTAAAAAATATTATACTATAAACATAATAGTCTAAAAGGAGAGAAAAAAATAAAAATAAAAGATAAAAGACTTTCTACTCACTTGTAACACCCCGGTTTTTGGTCACCCAGGTCGGGATGTCACCGCCACACCTCCCTAGCAAGACACGGTTTCTCCGAGATCACTAAAGAGATGCAAGGCTAGGTATTGCAGTATTTAAAATATTTAAAACAAATAAAAACAGCCCATTCAATATAAATTCAAAAATAATATTATAATGCAGCGGAAAAATAATATCTAAGTATCGCAGCGGAAAATGTAAATAGGGCCAACATGGCCAAAACACGGGTTAAACAGACCCGTTTATACTATAGTTTAATGCAAGAATTTAAAATATAAAGTTACCCAAAATTCCCCATGCATATACGTGCTCATGCTCATTCCACATACTCTGTAAGGAAAAAGGAAGGAAATGGTTTGGGGTCAGCACAACTTGCTGAGTAAGTTAACACATACATGGTTGTGAGGTTTCAAAGCCATTAATTAATATAAAAATATGATAAGAATAAAATCATAATTTAATTTAATTTTTTTTTGAGATGAAAAGGCATTTTATTCCACTCAAATACCAAAGTGTAGGAATACATCATAGTTGGAATGCATCATCAAAATTTAGATGCCGAACTCTACAAACAGATGTGAAGTCTTGCCGCAAATTGCTATATCAGACAGAATCCACATCAAACTAGTGCAGCAGCCGCAACATCTATAATGTAACAGCATCAGTCATCGACATAGCAATATGACCATTATGAGTATCTCTCATCCCAATGAGCGCTAGCCACATGTTGCCGTGTAAAACAGAATCGCTGTGACCATCCCGTCATGCTAAGCATCTCACAAGCGGCAAAAAGGCCACAATCCCTTAAGCTTGCTTAAAGAACACCTATCACCTGCATATTACTCAAAACCAGAGCCAAGAAAATGTATGGGCAGAGAATATATAGAATGGCCTCGGGTGAGGATAAAGAAAAGGATAAGTAAGGCTAGAAAGAGTGGGAAAACGACATGCATATCGCACGAGACCTTAAAGCGTGTTGAGAGAGAAACAACTCAGCTATTAGAAGTTCCAAAACCATCACCAGCAGACAATCAGAATACCCCGAACATTGATCCCATCTCCCATGTCATCGTCCTATTTGAATAATGAATAGGAAACCAAAACCTTCAGCATAGCAAATCAAAAGGACCATAAAAACTCAACTCAACTCTACTACTTTCTTTCTGAGGGCACTTCCGAAATAAGATTGCCCCTCTAACAACTGTCCAGATCTTCACCAATAATGAATGCTCTCATCTTTTTCTTGTTTCTTCTTCTTCTTTTTTTTTTCTTTACAAAAAATTTTTTTTTATTATTTTATTTCTATTATTATTATTATTATTATTATTTTTTCTATATTTGAACTTCCTCTCTTGTTTCAACAAGGGACAGTCCAACCGAGGAACACAGAAGCCAGCAGAAAAGGACACCCGCATTCTTCCCATATTCGAAACTTGAATCCCAAACATTCTTGAACGGGGAGAAAATAGATGGTTACAGGAACAAGATGTGAAGTGAATGAGGAAGGGAAGGTCATTAATTTATTTTCATTTAGGCTCAAACATGTCTTCTTGGGGGTAAGAGGAACAGTAAGGGGAGAGACATAAATGACAAACGGGTAAATCCTAATGCCCTTAACATTTTCAAACACACCGGGAGTGAATAAATGCAAGCTCAATGTGTGTATTCAAGCAAGATCCAGAGTATCAATTTAAGCAAAATCTCATCGGGAATTTGTGGGAAGACTCAAATTTGCCATGTGAGAAACAATCCGTCCTTAAGCAGTCAATGTGGATCCCCAGACGTACCAGCAGCAACCTCGGCATCAGAAATGTTTCCATCCGCTAGCAGCAGACCAGAGTATCCTCCAATGCTCCATCCAGCAATATGAAAGTTTCACCAGGTGATGTGGCAGTATAACACGTCCCCATATGAATCAGCATCTAGATCAGGCATAAACATAGCAACAACAGCAACAGTTGATCATAGAGCATCATAAGCAGCAATAGCAGCATCATCGGCATCATCATATTAGCAGCATCAGAATCAACAATCCATATCTATCCACTGGGAAGTTGCCTAGCTGAAGGCTCCTTGGATTGAACAATAGTACCCCGCCTTGTAATGTGAACTCACAACCTGAAACACAAAAAGAAACAAAAAGAAAAAAGCAGACAACATCCGCCAACCTGAACATATAGGCATCTCCTTGGAACAATGAAATACCACCATCTAATCTACCAACACCTTATCTCCCTCCTACATCCATTCCTCCACCCTTTGTTCACCCGCTGCCCCTTTTCTAGCCCACGAATCAGCCAACTCATTCCTTTCTCTAAAGATATGCTTTACTCTAATCTCTCATGCACAATGGAATACAGTCAAGATCGGCCCCAACAACTTATGGAATCTCCAGGGTATCCTCGCGGGTTCTTTCATCCATGCCACCACGTTATATGAGTCACATTCAAACAACAATCTAGGGAGCGGAAAACCTTGATCTCGAATAAGAGCCGCACAGACTCTACTGATGGCCATTAGCTCCGCCTCTGACGAATCCGATACCCCAATATATTCCGAAATCACAAAAATCACCTCACCCATGGAGTTCATAATAACCCCACCAATCCCGGCCGGCCCGGGGTTCCCCAAGGAGGACCCATCGGTATTCACTTTCCACCACCCCTGCTCAGGACACTCCCAATACAAATCACCACGATTTGCCTTACTATTACTCATGCGCTTCACAGATAGGCACCCAGGAAACCCACCATTCAAACATGCCGATTCAGCACCCATCCCTCCCTGTACCGCCTGCCACCATACCCCCAACTCTCCACCTTATTTCAGCGAACATCGTTTCAATGTCAAAACTCTGTCCCCTAAACACCGCCAAATTCCTCCATCTCCAAATCGTCCACAAAATAGCCGCCCCCACAAGTTGCCACGCCTCCTTCTTTCCAACACTCGGCTGGAATCCTAACCACCACACCCACAATCCTCTGACCGTCCCAGGTATAGCCTAACTCACATCGAACCAACTCACCCCTCTATACCACAACCGCACCACACCCACACACTTACAAAAAAATATAATCCAATGTCTCCAGTTCATCACCGCACCAAGGACATAATGCATGTAAAATATTCAAACACCCTCTTCTAACTAACTCCATTCGAACAGGAAGTGCATCCTTCATGACTCTCCACCCCAGCAATTTTACCTTCGCCGGACACATGCTCTTCCACTGCCTATGCCAGAAACCATGCACCTCGATCACCTCCTCCCTCCCACTTCTGTGCCAACAGGACCTAGTGGAAAAAATGCCATTTCCCTCTTTGGTCCACCTAACCTTGTCTTCCAAGAACCTGTTCAAACATTGCTGGTTCAATACCCCCATAAATTCCTCCCAGACACTAACTTCCCAATCAAATAATGTTCTTCTCAATTCAACCTTCCAAAACCATTGACACCTACGCCATTCACCAAAATCCAATATCTTGCCCATCTTGTTCAACCAAAGAGCATAAATTCGAGGGAAATAATCCTTCAGTACAAACCCTCCCTCCACCCATCTATCTACCCAAAAGCTTGTACGACCCCCATTCCCTACTTGAATGATGACAGAACCCCTATCCCCCCTGCCTCTATGTAATCCCACGAGCTGCTTATGTAGCTCCATATCGATCTACCTTTACACATCCCTGGGACTAACGGATTGGTCATGGCATAATACTTAGCATCAATAACATCTTTCCAAAGGGCCTGCTCCATCCCAAATCTCCACTTCCACTTCATTAATAATGCATAATTAAAATCCTGCACCTTTCTTACACTCAGACCCCCATCCTGCCAATGCATACAGATCGATTCCCAGTTAATTGTGTGCAATCTTCTAGACCCATCCCATTCGTTCCAAAAAAATCTCCTTTTCAACTTCTCTATACGCTCGGCCACAGCTTTCGGAACCTTGAAGATAGAAAGGAAGTAGACTGGTAGACTGTTAACCACCGATTTGATTAAACAAAGCCTCCCAGCTTGAGACAACATACGGCCCTTCCACCCCGCCAATCTTTTTTCAATTTTTTCTAACACCGGTTCCCAAATTTCCAATCCATTGATTCGACCACCCACTGGAACACCTAAATATTTCATCGGCATCCTCCCAACTTCACAACCCATCAGTGCTGCCGCCTCCTCCTCCAACTCCCTTGGACAATTTATCCAATACAAAGAACATTTCCTATAGTTAATCCTCAAACCAGTTGTAAGGGAAAAAACTCTCAGAATTCTCTTAATGTATATAACCTGTTGGATCTCACCTCGCAAAAAAGCACTGTATCATCCGCATATTGTAGATGAGAAATAATCGGACCATCATTGGACACGGCCAGGCCCTTTAACAGCCCCAATCCCACAGCCTGGTTCAACAACTTATTTAAAACCTCCACCACCAAGACAAATAAATAGGGCGAGAGAGGATCCCCTTGTCTTAGACCCTTTAGCATTTTAAGAAATTGGTGGGGGATCCATTAACAAGAACAACTGCCGCGGCCGATCCAACCGCAGCCTTCATCCATGTGATCCACTTATCATGGAAATTCATCACCCCAAGAATTCTATAGAGTGCCTCCCATGACACATTATCGTACGCCTTTGCAGAGTCTAACTTGACCGCAAATCCCCTCCGGCCAGCCATTTAAGTGCAGTTAATCATTTCCGCTGCCACCAACATCCCATCCAAAATTTGCCTACCCCTAACAAGGCCATTTGGGATGCCCCGGCGACACTACCCACCACATCCTTTAGTCTGCCTGCTAAGACCTTAGCCACAAGACAAATAATTTCCTTAGTCTGCCTCCACCACCAAGACAAATAATTTAATTTAATTAACTAAAGAACTTGCATAACTAATTCATGGATTCTAACAAGTAACACATTTAGCATAATTTAAATAAAAACCATAATTAATTTAAATAAAGCATTAAATAATTTAGGTGGACAATAAATAAATATTTTAACTATCCCCATTACACAAAATTTATTATTTCAAGTATTTCATGATTGCATCGCAATCTCGTCAAGTTTAGCCGGTAGCCCCGCGGCCGCAGCCGTATCCGCCATACTCAGTACCACTCCGGAGCCTCGGGAAACCCATATGGATATTCTCGAGAGTGTAGGCCATATATCTCATGCCGTTTTGGCAACATATCTCAAATTTCGCGCGGGTCACCATCGTCCATAAAGGCACGAAGTGAATTGTTAGGAGGGCACCCTGCAGAGCACTCGCCCCCTAATTTTAATTGATCAAGTTTGAAAGGGGATTTTTCAAAATTCTGATTTCATGTATTTATTTCAAAAGGATTTTTCTGCTCGTTTAAACCTTAAAGGCTAATTTCACCGTTTCAACAAGATTTTCAAGATTTGACTTTGTCAAAACACTGTTTACTCCAAAATTAACTAAAAATCAGTTTTAAGTCCGAAAATTCTGAAATTTGACTAGTGACTCGAAAACACAGAGACGAACAAGTTTCGTGTTTTAAGTTTTTCGATCCGAGTTAAGGAAATAAATGAAAAACGTAGATTTTCATCAGGATATTAATCTGTCCGAATTTTCTACACAGCAGTTTCAAAATTTCGAGGTCTACCGTAGCAAACTAACTCCAAATTTGATGAAATTTTACAGGGAGATACTTAAGACATATATCTACAACTTTCATGTTTTGACTAAAGTTCTGAATCGGTCTAGATCTATTGTCAAAAACGTCTACAAGTTCGGACTAAAGTTCTATCAAGATTTCAAGATCTAAATTTAGAACAGTTCGGTTTGGGGTCAATTTCAGTTAACAAAACTTAGTGAAAAATTATGAAATTTTTACAAGAGATAGATCTGTGTCTTAGGAATGTTTTTCGTGTTTTAAGTTTTCCCGTTTGATCAGTTTTAAGGGTTCGGAAAAATCGTGCAAAAACGCTGCGCCGTAGAGTTTTTCGTGTTGACAGGTTTTAGGTTTCTTGATTAGATCATTAAGTTAGGTGTGTTTTAATTCGCCCAAAACCATAGTAAGATTAACTTACCGATCTATGGACGTTCCGGCTCGTCGATTCGGAGGCGTGGCTTCCAGTCCACAGTTTATCTCCTTGATCCGTCGGGTTCTTCGTTCTAGATCTGAATCGGGGTGTAGAATGGAAAAAGGATGATGTTAGGATTCGTTTTCAAATCAAGAATGTAAAGAGATCGGGCCAGAACTTGCCACAACGTTAGAGGCCTTGCGATTTTCGTCCAAGACAGTCCCTCCTCTTGGTTTCGTGCCTCCGACGACTCCGGGATTAGGGTTTGATGTGTAGAGATTTTTCGTAGGATTTCAAAAGTGTTCGGGATCGAACAAGGTGCTTATTTATAGATGTAAACGACCAAAAGGGCGTCCAAAGTCTGCTCTAGTAAGTCTTGAGCCGCAAGGTGAGCAACCGAAGTCGAAAAATCGGGATTCGGGCGAGAAAATCTTGCATGGGTTGTTATTGCCCGACGGCGCGGGATTGGCGCACCGTTTAGGGTAAACCTCGCGCGGCCACCATGCGGTCACCGCCTGGACTTCGGTGCGGGCGGGTCGTGCGATCCGTCGAGCCTTTCCTCATCTCTTTCGGACTTCTATCCCTCTATGTTCTCGGATTCCAATTTCCTATCTAATTTTTTACTCGGGTCTAGATTTAATATTGACCTCGAATTCTCGAGTTCATTAGTGTCGGGTTCCCTTGTACCATTTTATTTGATTAAATTATCTTTGGCTTTCCGGTATTGGAAATTAAATTCCTTCTTAAATTAAATTCCATTTCTTATTTTCTTAGCTATGTACTATGTTTATTTATTTATTATATTTATTTATTGTTATTGTTTTATTTATTGTTTATTTATTTATTTTATTTATTTATTTATTTTATTTTATGTTGCAAAGTTCTCGGGTATTACAGTCTACCCTCCTTAAGAATCAACTTCGTCCTCGAAGTTGTGTTTCGGCTTTTCTCGTGTTAAGAACGAATCCTTTTGTTTATTTTATTATTTTGTGACTGAACTTAGAATTAAAACTTCTAAGCTGCCTACGTACCCTGTGAAGGGATCAAGCCATAACGTAGTTCAAAACAATTTGAATTTGTTTGGTGACAAAAATGTATGGAAAATACACGGTGTGACATCCTCTCCCCCTTAAGATTACAGTTATGTCCCCATAACTATGTCGGTGTCGGTTTGGAACAGTGTCGGGTAGTGTTCTCTCTTGTCTGATTCTAACTCCCAAGTTGCGGTTTCGCTTTCATGGTTCGACCAAAGAACCTTGACCATCTTGACGGTTTTATTCCTTGTTATTCGCTCCTTAACGTCTAGAATTCGCACTGGGACTTCTTCATAAGTCAGATCCTCATCGAGTTTGATTACTTCCGGTTGAAGTACATGTGTCGGGTCTGGCACATATTTCTTTAGTTGTGAGACATGGAAGACGTTATGAACTCGATCTAGTTGTGGCGGTAAAGCCAGTCGGTAGGCCAATTTTCAGACTCGTTCTAGAATTTCATAAGTTGTAACACCCCGGATTTGATAACCCAGGCCAGGATGTCACCGCCACACCTTCCCAAGCAAGACGCGAACCATTTCGAGCTCACTTGAGAAGATGCTAAGGCTAAGTTGTACCAATACTTAAAAATAATTTAAAACCATTCAATAAGTGCCCGAAGGTTTAAATCAGAGTTAAGTCTAACATACATAATTTTAAACAGTGCGGAAGCTAAGGGCCAAACACGAGTTTGGGATTCATAACAGAATTTAAAAACAAGTGCGACAAATCTTCGGAAATTCCCATCCCAAGTGTAAATGCCATACGCTAATCTTCAACATCTGAAAAAAATAGAGACAACGTATCTATCAGTACAAGGTACTGAGTAAGTTAATGTATAGCATAATGAATTTTAAAGTTTTTAGAAGAGTAAAATAAAAGATAGGATTTTAAATTTAAAAAGGAAAGTCGAGTACAAATAATTCACGGAAAATTCTTACACTTTGCCACACGAGTAAATTACCAATGTTCATTTTGATCGAGAATAACCATTCTTGGGGAATCAAACCCGCAAGAGCCCAAACACATTATTTTACCATTGTTTGTTTTGATCGAGGACATCCAAATTACCCGCTTGGGCGCTTATGTCCACAAGCCGTCGGTATCAACGATCCTGGGCCGAAGCCTTTTCAGATCAACATCCGCTTGGGCGCTTATGTCCACAAGCCGGCAATAATAACGATCCTGGGCCGAAGCCTTTTCAGATCAACATCCTCTTGGGCGCTTATGTCCACAAGCCGGCAATAATAACGATCCTGGGCCGAAGCCTTTTCAGATCAACCCACCTCTGGGACTCGTACCCACGAGGGATGTGAAAGCAGTGACCCTATACAGACCGCTCCGGAGCCCTAGACAACCCATACGGATACATCTAGGAGTATAGACTCTTACTAACACGAAACCACAATATCATATGCGCCGTTTTGGCCACACAAAAAGAGGGGGCGGCCCAACGAGCTCACGCCAAGTGCACTTACCCTCTATCACATTGGGCATCCCACTCGATCAAAACTTACAAAGTTTCAAAAATGCATTTTTAACACTTTACAATACCACATGTTCCAGATTTCATATATTTTAAAAAACGAGTATCAATCGACTCGTAGATCATCAAAATACACAAGTACGATTTTACCGACAAAGAATAGCCCACTGGCAGTTTCAGAAATCGAATTTGGAAACTTAGCAAAACATTTTCAAAAATTCCGAAATTTTTACAGGAGCTAGAAAACTCCCAAATGAACATTTTTCATAGATATAAGCTACTTCAAAATCGGACTCTAAGTGGCTTAAAAAAAATCATTTCAGAACTCATCTTTCAAAGGCATAGGAATTTACTGTTCACTTCGACCACAGTTCCTTTAAAAATTCATAACAATTCCAAGATTTATCTAAAAATTCTGAAATTTTACAGGGATAAACTAGACACATAAATGAACAACTTTCATGAAGAAACTAACCATAAAAAACGATCGTAAATAGGAGTAATACGAACAACAAAACTGACTACACCATGAGACGAATTCTGTCATCAGAATTGCAGAAAATACCAGATGATTTCTCGTCGCCCAAATCATGTCCAAAAATTATGAAAATTTACAGAAATCATATTCAAGGTGTTAGCAACATTTTTCATTTAGAAAAGGTTTTCCAAAAACGAACGGATCTAGGCGAACAAAGATGAACAAAAGAAACTATCCTGATAAAACCCTAAAACACAGATTTGGCAAGGAGTGGATTTCGAGTTGTATCTCCATGAATACTCAACCAAAAGCTCTAAAACTTGGTATGCACATCACTAACTTACTTATGGTTGGATTAGAATCGAAAATCCCTTCTTGATTGTTCCAAAATCGACCGAAACAGTCCCCTCTTTTCCAAGATCTACCGAACGAATCCTATTTTGAGAGTTGTTGGAAGAATACTTGGTGTTAGGGCTTGATAATCAAATTCAAGGCAAGGATTTGGGATAGGAACCTTACCAACTCGTAGAAGAAGGGATTGGATCAGTTGAATCTCGACCAAACTCCCTGGAAGGGTGAAGAACACTCCACAATTCTCAACTCTCCAAGATGAAATCTAATTTTTGGATGAGTGAATGGGGGTTGGTTTGTGGGGTTGTGGGGAAGATTAAAGCCTGAGTTTAGCCTTCCAAATGCATCCATCAATGACCTAGGGAAGGGAGGGAGGATTTATGTCAGTCAAGCTCGAAATTGGAGCCACCAACCTCCTCCATTAATCTCACAAACTTCATCCATTCACTCCCTTCTTATCTTGTGCATGAATTCCAATAATTCAACCAAGTGTAAGTTGTAGGGGAGTCTAATATATCCAAAATTTATCCAAAGGAGTCCCAAAACATCCCCTAAAGTCTGAGCATCGAATTTGGACTGATTGGAATCATCAAACCTCGGAAATGATGCCAAAAACGCGTAGAACCGCGTTGGGCGTTCAGCCACAGACGGTGGCGCGCTGGTGGCGCGTTGGCGCGCCACGGCCGCGCGGCCACCAGTGGTCTTTTTTTTTTCTATGATTTTTATTTCAAAATCATAGTGTGGGAATTATCCGATATCGTTGGATAATCCGATCTCTCTTCGAGTTGCTATCGTCCGAAAATATTTAATTCCGCTCTCTCGGAATTATTTCGGTTTTGAAAATTAAATCCAAATCTTTAATTTCGGATTTAAATTCTCGACGTCGATTTCTCGGGTATTACAGTCTACCCCCCTTAGAAATCAACTTCGCCCTCGAAGTTGGGTCGCACTCGGAAAGCAACACCAATATAGACAAGTAGTTTGCACGCATAGAAATATTGAGGCTCGAAAATTAAATTCTTACCTCAACGCGTGACATCTCTGCGGGGTATCACATAAGGTCCTATGTATCGATGACTCAACTTTCGTCGTTTGCCAAAGCGCATCACCCCCTTCATGGGTGATATCTTTAGCATGACCCTATCTCCCACTTGAAATTCTACGTCTCGTCGTCTCACGTCAGCATAACCCTTCTGACGGTCTTGAGCGGCTTTTATTTTTCGTTGAATCACCTTTATCTGTCGAGCCATATCTTCGGCAAGTTGTGGTCCTACTACCACAGACTTATCGTTTTCTTCCCAGCTCAACGGGCTTCGGCACTTTCGTCCATACAACGCCTCGAAAGGTGCCATGCCAATGCTAGCATGGTAGCTATTAGCATGGTAGCTATTGTTATAGGAAAACTCAATTAAGGGTAAATGAGCTTCCCAATTTCCCTTAAACTCCAATACACATGCTCTAAGCATGTCTTCCAGTGTTTGGATCGTTCTCTCGGTTTGTCCATCGATCATTGGGTGGAATGCGGTGCTCATTTTGATTTGAGTACCGAGAGCTTTTTGTAACTCCGTCCAAAAATGAGAGACAAATCTACTGTCTCTGTCAGAAATGATGTCATGTGGCACTCCATGTCGTCGTACCACATTATCAATGTAGGCTCGGGCCAATTGGTCCATAGTCCACGTGTCCTTCATCGGGATAAATATGGCCGTCTTTATTAGCCTATCCACAATCACCCAAATCTTGTTCATGCCTTTAGGTGATCGTGGTAATCCCGAGACAAAGTCCATCGAGATGCTATCCCACTTCCAACTTGGAATCTCTAGTGGTTGCATCAGTCCTAAGGGTTTATGTCTGAAACTTTTGACAATTTCCTACACGAGCTTTTCTAAAATATCCCAAGTTAAATTTATTAAAGGAAAAGAGTTATGATTCGTGGGAAAGGGGTTTAAGGATATATTCCACTTTTTATTACTCATGTGGGACACTTTGATTTCAAACGGCGCTGTGGTCCTCCCCGGCATGAAACTTTTGACAAATTTCATGGTGCAGCCGGGATAGATAGTTCAATCTTGACCTTCAGTCTGTCACACTGAAGGTCCCCGGAAATTTGCATCATGAAACTTATCATAGATTCATGTCTTGAAGATCCTTGCCATGAAACTTTTAACACATTCCCACTATATGAGTATTTTCTGAAAAATCATAATCCTGGGTTCCAATTTTATTCAGTGAAACCAATTTATGAAGATGGAGTTGGGATTAGGGATATATTATAGGTTGTCACGTTTTTATTACTCGTGTTAAGAAACTATGCCCCCGAAAGCGCACGGTGTCAAAAATTGCAGTAATTTATAGTAAGACCGGATCGTTCACTGAAGGATGTGCGATAGAAGCAGGGCCCACTTTGTTTACTAAGATTTTCCACTCGGTTACTCGATTCAAGCTTTGCAATGATTTCTAACAACTACTTGACAATAAATTAAAAATAGATTATGAAAGCAGTAAATTATTCTACAAAGCATGGTAAAATTAGTCTAAAAAGCAATTAAATCTATTCTAAGAAAACGATAAGAATTGTACTAGGAAAGCGAATAAAATTACTCTACGAAAGCAAATTAAAATGTGACAGAAGGGACAGGGAGAAAATAATAAAGATTGGACAAGATTCAGATGAAACACAATTGAACTTCCATTTTAATACACAGATCTTTGTTTGGGGTAGTTCGTCAGTTAGCTAACTCTCATGCTTTCTGCACTATGTTCCCTTTAACAGACAGGTACTTACAGTGAGAATTTACATGCTCTTGAGACCTCAACTTCTAAGATACCACAGATTAATAACTCCCCTTTGCAATGCCTTGCAAGAGTATGTTAGTCATATGTGGTGGACAAGCAACACCTAACATATCATTAGTTGATATGCCAAGTACTCCTATCGTCCCCCTTGTCACACCCAAAGTCCAAACCTAACCCCGAACTAATCCATAACTCTTAAACCTTGCAACGGGCAGACACATCTCTAATTCTTCCGAGTGACCTCTATGAAAGCATTTTAAAGAAAACGATAAAGAAAACAGTAAAGAAAGCATTTAAAAACCTATCACTCGGAAGTCTTAAAAGATCATCACAATCCGTTAGTATAAAAGAGCCCCTGGTCTTGGTGACCAGATGCAGATTTAGAGCTTCCAAATATCAGTAAGCCACAGGGCTTATAACATTCGGTTAGTTATGAGATACAAACATGAGTGGAACAGACCTATCAAGGTTTATTCCGAATGTACTCACTCAAGACTCAATTTTAGGCTTTGGCGGAAGAAGATAGTAGTTGAAAGAATACTCAACCTTACCTTAGAAATTAACCAAGACCTATATGTTGTTCCTCTAATATTAATTATCACATCTTATCCGAATCCAAGTGGACACTGATTCGATGCAACACTTAATCCAAGATTTCCAACACACAGCAATTTTGAGAAGCAAATAGATATTTGAAAATCATTTCCTAAACAGGTACTAAACTCTCAACTAAAACACAGATCCTTTCAGTCTAGGAGAGACCTAATCGCTGACTCTGCTTCTAAGTTCTCAAAATCAACCCCCAGTAGAAGATGAATTAGTCATAACTGTGAAATTATCCCTTACTCAGATTCGGATTTTATAAAGTGATTTTTGTGGAAATTTATTGTGCAGCATCTGATTTAAATCAAGACTTCTATGTCCAAGGAGAATGATCTCCAAAATATTATAGACCACAATACCTACATAATAATATTATGCATACATGTATATGAGAAGTAAAATAAATTGCCCCAAAATATATGGTGGGGTTAGACAGAATTTGATACACAAAGATGGATTAGCATGAGATAAGAAGAAGTTGGCTAAAGAGAATGCCAGAAATAATTGGGGTTATCCGGACTGCAAACATCTGCAGTCCGGGTCCCAAGTACTCCAGATGGGATGATTTTTAGACAGTAGAATGCCTTAAATGACAGTTACCGCCGTCATCTTAGACTTCACTGTCTGTGAATCTGGATGAAAACCCACATGTTCTATTACTGCAGTAATTAATAGATGACATTGGCATATATAATCTATAATTAATACAACTCTAGATTCAGGTTTGAAATTAAGGTAAAGAAAAGAAAACTGTATCTGATTAGGAGTTGGCTGAGTGACTAATCGTTATCTCCATGAAGAGTCCTTTTCGCCTTAGCTTCCATCAACCACTAATCAGATCATGCAAAATAACGAGTAATAATTAATACACAGAAGACGAGCTAATCGTTATCCCGGTGAAGGGACCTTTTCGCCAACATTGATCTGTGATATTTCTTATTACCCATTCATACACAAATGAAAGGTAAAATAAACAAGATTAGGAAAATATTTTTGGTATTGTGTGAGTGTTAATCACACAATAGTTAGACACTAATGGGTTGAGATGTGTAATAGATAAAATCGGATGTGATGGGCCTAAGCCCAATACATCCATGCAACTTACAAACTCTTGAAATAAAATATTTTTGGAGTTTTAAAATAGAGGGAAGAAAGCAATTCGGTCTATTGGGCAAAATGCAAAAGAGACCGAATTGAGGATGCATGAGGTATGAAGTAACACCATACCAAATTAATCCTTGTAAAGTCATTAAGCATCCTCTAATTCGAATTGTCAAGCAATTCGGTCTAAATCGAATTGGACAATTCGAATTGATGAAGTCATTCCTTCACTCAAATTTAGCTAAGGCATTTACCCCAAAATGAGGGTAATTCGAATTGCCAAGTCAATTCGGTTTAGACTGAATTGGCAATTCGAATTGGTAGAAACAATAAAATAAACTAAGGCATGAGGGGATGGCATGGATACAATGTGGTCTCCAAAGCCAATTTGGTCTATATGGACAATTCGGTCTAAACCGAGTTGCATAGACCGAATTGCATGGAAATCACATGAAGATAATACTTTTTGCTATGCAATTCGGTCTCATAGGCAGTTCGGTATAGACCGAATTGCCTAGATCGAATTGCATATAAATTTTTAAATAAAGCATTCAACAAATATTTTTTTGCCATGCAATTCCATTCTCATGGGCAATTCGGTCTAGACCGAATTGCTATCGAATTGCATGTCTTTTCTCTCATAAGTACAGGTTCGGTTTACATTGTGTGGTTTATGATGGATAAGATTTACCAAATCCTTCATTTCACATCAATGTCACCTCACAACCACACTAATGAGTGTTTTAAGGAAAATAGACCTAGGTTACGTGGCTAGCAGGCA
Source organism: Hygrophila difformis (assembly GCA_030278955.1). NCBI lineage: Eukaryota > Viridiplantae > Streptophyta > Magnoliopsida > Lamiales > Acanthaceae > Hygrophila > Hygrophila difformis. The sequence goes on along the minus strand of JAOANR010000003.1, from coordinate 40,927,849 downwards.
TTGGCATGAAACAAACCTTAGAACTACAAACAAGCAATCAAAAATCAAGCCTTAAACATCTACTGAACAAATAAGAACACATGTTTAAAAATAAGAACACCTACATTATCTAAGGCAACAATAAGCTAATAAAAGAGACTAAAACAGCAACTGAATAGCATGAAAATAAATTCTAACAAGCCTAAGATTGTCTAAAACCTAAGAGCACTTATTTGAATCTCTAAGGTGTAAAATCAAACCAAAAACCCACTAGCATACATTTATTGAGAATGTAAGTCAACTAGGACATAATAAATGTAACCTAGTTGAAACAAACAAACATTCTACCATTTATTGCTAAGGAAAGCATTAAATAAATGCCAAACACTTGAAATGAAAACCCATTTCTGGATTCTTTCTTGTATTGACACTTGAAAGCAGTAAAGAACCCTAAAACCATTCATTGGCTTGAAGTTAGGGTTCATTCTAACTACAAAGCATTTAGAGTTTATGGAAACGGCTACACTAAGGGTGGTAACAAGCTTCTATGAAAAATAACTAAGCTCAAAAGCAATGAAACTACATTACAAACATGAAAATAAACTAACTAAACTACACTACCTACCTAACCCTTAAGGGGTGAAGAACCTTCTGCTCCTCCTTTTTGTCTCCCAGCAAACTGTCCAAGTGTGTAAGGATTCGGATCTTGTTGAGGAAGGTCAGCTTTTATACTTCTTCTTGAAACCCTAGGCCCATCATGCATTTCTCACGTGCTTCACAGCTGCAATTTTGAATGTGATTCGGTCTCCTCATGTAATTTGGTTTAGATCGAATTGATGCAATTCGAATTGCATGAGGCCTTCCTTCTTGATCTTGAGCTGGAATGTGGTATTCATCCATCAATTCGGTCTATGGGTAGACCGAATTGGCTTTGTCGAATTGAAGATGGCTCCAGCTTGGCTTCCTTGCTTTGAGGCAATTCGATCTATGCAATCAATTCGGCCTAGACCGAATTGCATAGATCGAACTCCTTCTTTTCTGTTTTGCTCAAAGTCTTCTTTCCATGGTGTAATTCCGTCTAGGTCAATTCGGTTTAGACCGAATTACCACAGACCGAATTGGTTTCTCTTCTCTTCCTCAACACTTCTCTTTTTCTTATTCTCTTCAGCAATTCGGTCTAATGAGCAATTCGGTTTAGGTCGAATTGCTTGTAGACCGAATTGGTCTTCAACACTTAACCAAAATTTCAATTTGTGGGATGTTCATTCTTTTTCCCATCTTTTTGATTTTTGTGGGCTATCTTATTCTCTTGCCCATCTTTTCATTCCTTTTTCTTTTCTTTTTCCTTTTTTCATGTTTTTGGATTTTTCTAACACAAATGCAATTAAAATTGCATATTTTGTGTCTTTCATTACCAGCTTTAATATTTTTACAAACTTGCATCAATCTGTCGAATTCAACTGCTTTCTTATTGAAATAAGATGGGATTTCGATCAAAATGTCCGTTTCAGACACGGAAATGGATTGGAAATAATGGACAATTTTGGCCATTATCAACATCCTCACATTTAATACTGATCGTCCCCGAGCAGTCAGAGTCAGTGCTCCTAAGAGCATGGACTCTGCATATTCAATCCATTTGCGTGGCTTCAAAAATTTCATTCTTGTTATATTGGGATAATACAATCAAAATTACAAGTATTAAACTCTCTTGATTGCAGTGTTTAATGAAATGATACTTCTCACTTGGATAGGTATACAAATTAATCATTATTGTTAATTTTTCTTGAATATATGTATAGAAAATTTTCATTGGTTTAATTCTTGAATTCAAGTATGGCATGATCATTAATCAATCAAAGTAGAGCCTCACTTATAGTAGAATCGGAAATTTCACTCACTCTCAAAGTTGGCTTTTAAACAATACGCTCATAATCAAATTCAAATAAATTCTCCCATAAGCTTGCAATTAGACCAACTCGCCACCTACTCATTTCTTCAAATCGAGATCCCGAGGTCTTATTTAAGGTTATAATGGGGCATACGGTTGTAACAATTGGTATGGAAGGGAATTATTAGGCTAAAAGTGACATGAATCCATTCCATCATAACTTGGCATATTTTTACTTGAAATCTATGATCATCACAATTTCTTTCTTTCTTTTGTTTTTCTTTTCTATTGCATGACATTAGACTTTGTCTAATTTGCTTTGTCAATTGCAATTTATTTCTGTTGAATGAATCTCAACAGTTTTTTTTTTTGATCGGTTTAAGAGCACCGATTGATATTTTTGATGATCATAAACTATAATGCCTTGATGGAATTGATTCGTGTACACTTGGGTTTGATTTCTTGGTCTTTTTATAAGGTTGGGAATAATATAGTGGTTTCAAAGAAAAATTAGGCTTAAAGGCTCAACTTGGTTAATCCTAAAGGGAAAATATTTTTGGGTTTGGAATTCAAACGAAAGCCAAAATTTTGGGTTTTCTAAGTGCCTCGATCATGTACTCGATTTCGGGAATATGGCATGGTCTTGAATCGATCCCAATTGCAAGTTCTAGTTTCCTTTAATCGAATTGATTTTCACACAACAAAGAAATATTGAGTAAAAATGACTCGGCTCAGATCTCACATGGACGGTTTGATCATGTCACACCCTTATTCTTAAATTTAGCCTTTGAAATATTCTTGCAAATTATTCAATCAAATTCTCAACATGAAAATTTTGTTTTTCTTCCAAGTGATCATATCATTGGATTTTTATAGCTCAAAACCTCAAGAATTCATATCATGCATATTTTTAATTGTTTTATCCCAATTTAATAGTTTGAAAATTTCATCCTTAGCCTAAATTCAACTGTGAATTTAGGTGACAGATTTATGCTTGTTTTATGCCGGTCATTTAATTGAAAGCAGTAAAAAGACACTGTGAATATGCAAGCATGTCACAGCTTTGTTTTTGGCGTGACAGTCACTTATTCATCTTGGACTGTCACACATCTTTTTTTCAAAAATATTTGAGAATTCAAGATGAAATTCTCTTTGTGGAAAGCAATAAATACATTAGTTACAGAAGATTTCCACAGTATGAATGAAAGTGTACTGATTGAATGGAACATCTAATGCATGATGTTTACATTTAAGCTCGTAGGAATATGATCGCGTTGACTCAATCTTTCTTCTCTGAATGGTGCGTGGAGGGTCCTGTGTCGTCTCTTGGAGGTGAGGGTAGTCTCCTGAGCAACGTCTCCATCAGGTTGGTTTGCTTGTGTTCCGCTTGCTCGCCTCCTTGAGATATTCCCCGTTCAGACGAATTACAAGGAAATTCATTAAGCACAGCTTTGAGAAAATCATCAGAAAAGACGGGGTCAACAACATGTTGATGTTCTTTTTGAGGTACCTCCTCATCCCTCCCTGTGTTTAATTTCCCAAGTTGTTCTACCATGTTATCTCCTTGATCTCCAGTAATATCAAGGTCCCCTTGGAGGATTTGTTGATACGTCTTGTTCTTGAACAGGTCCTCAATGGTATCTAATTCTGCATGAGAGCTGCCACCGCTGCCCTCGTTTGCCACTGCTTCTCCTTGGTTTGCCTCAACTTGTGGACCCGCTTCAGCATGCGAGTCTTCTAATTCTGTTATATTCTCGTCAGGTGCGGTGGGTTGAGATTGGGCAGCAGCTGCAGCCATTGCATTTGCAGCAACTTGGTCTTAACTTTCTAAGAGTTCCGCAGTCTTTTCCTTCAACTGTTCAAAATGCTCATTGCCCTCCTGCACCATTTCCTTTATCTCTTCTGTGGGTTTGAGTCCTTCACCGATCTCATCCACTTTCTTTTCACTGCCACTCCTCCTAGTGGCTATCTCCTTTTGCTGCTTCTTTCGATCTTTAGCCCATTCAGCCGGCTCTTCTTTTACTTTAACAGGCACGATGTTGGTTCCGCTGATTATCTGACAGTCATCGTCCCCAACATCGCCCTCTGTTGTGATCTCTTTCGCCTGCTTCTTCTCTAGCTCGGCTTGAATTTTCTCAGCAACCTTTCTATTCTCCTCCTCTTCCCGGGTTTTTCTGATGTTCTCTTCCATTTCAGCCTTCTTAGCCTCTTCCTCAGCTTTCTTGGCCAGTTCTTCCTTCCACAGTATGTTTTTCTCGGCCCTTTCTGCTTCTCGTTGTTGCCTCCACTCTTCTTTTTCTTTGACCATTTCTCTCTCGGCTTCTTCCTTCTGCTGCCTTTCTCTTTCAATTTGACGCTCCTTGCGGGCAGCAGCCCTTTGTTCCTCATCCCGTTCAGCTTCCGCAACCTTCTGATCTTTCATTGCCTTTTCTGCGTCGGCTTCTTCTTGGGCCTTTCTTGCTATTTTTGCATCATATTGTTCTTGGGCTTGACGCTGCTGCTCTCTCTTGGATAGATCAACGGCATGCTCCTTGCCCCTGTTCTTTGGTTTGGAAGGCGTGCCATCGAATTTGGGCACTGGTGGAAGAGTCCTTGGCTGACTGGGAGGTTCTTGAATTTTGACTTGAGGTTCAGCAGGTCTTCCAGCCTTTTCTTTCTCAGCCAGTTTTATCAGTTTCCTCTTTTTCTTTGGTGGCTCTGGCGCAGATTCGGTTTGGAGGGGCTCCGATTCGGTTGACTGGTGGGGTTCGGGCGTCGGGTCCTCATAATCATCGATCAACTTGTCATCAGCTTCAGTCCACAGCCCCAACTCTGGCCCTTTGGTTTTCAGATACTTCTCTATGAAACTGGGCTCAGTCATCGCTGTAAGCTGGCAGTCTATTTAGCCTTGAAGTATCTACCCAAGACTCCTTGGAACCCCGTGTTATACCGTAATCGCACTTTGTTTTCTTGGCAGTACCTCAGGGCTTCCCAGTCCATCTCTCGCATTAGTTCGAAGAATCTGGTCTTCATGTCCGCATAGAGAGTGTTCATGATGTCTGCCTCCTTCTCATTTAGCCCTGATAAGTCCCGAACCGGTGGAATGTCCAAGTACTCCAGGCATTTGGTTTGGCTCATCAGTGGTATCTGCTTTTTCTTTCTGCCCATCCTGTCCCAATTTCTGGTTTGGTACATTGCTGTGCACTCGGCTTTCATTAACGCAAAATTGGGCATTCCAACCATTGTGGCTTCTTTGGGCTCAACCACCGGGAGTCTTGTTGGTAGAAACCTTGGAACGATTTCCTCATTTCCCGGAGGTATCACCACCCCTGGATTTAGCACAGATTGTCTGATGTCCTTCTCCCAGCTCCCCTATGCCTTCATGTATTCCCCCCACAGCTTTCGTATCGCTTTCGTCTTTTCTATTATTGTGTCCAACATCGGAGTGTGGTGGGCTGCTCCATAGTTCAGCACAGGTTGAAGGGACTCCCAAAAGTTATATGCCATCTCAATGTGGCGTACCTTGGCGTGATTTGTGAGCCACAGTTGCTCTTCCGGTCCGCAGATGGTCCCATTGTCAAATAGTTCTTTCTTGTACGTGAATGGGAAAGCGTCTGGCATGTAGACCATTCCAGTCATCGCCACTTTGTGTACTGGAGGAGTTTGTTTGGCAAAAAGACTTCTGATTTCTTTTGTGATGGCTGGTTGAATGGGGATTGGCTCGAAGGCTGCTATTTTTTTGTCCCCAAGATGCTGCTCAAGCATTCGATTCCACCTGGCCTTATGCTGAATCATCCTCCAAACCATTCTCTCGTAGTGAACTCTCGGATCGTCGAACCTCAAGTCATATCTCGCCTGGTCGAATTCGTTATTCCAGAAGTTCCACATGTGCTGGCAGAGGTCTCTTTCGAGGCCTGTAGCCTTAAGGTTTCTCTCATCTTCTGGAATATCTCTCCACCAGTGATCTTTCATTTCAAATCTCCATTCGATCTGGTGGTCCATGTTCAGATGAAATTCATCCCTGATGGCCCTTCTATTTGCTTCGATCTCCCTTTTCAGCCTTTTGATTTCCAAAAAGGCACGGTCTGGAGTGGTTGTTGGAAGACTCATTATGGAAGTTATCACATATTTGTCCATGAGAAGAGAAATTGAAACTATTTTTAACAAGTTTTTTTTTTTGATAAACATATTCAAGTTGGAAAATCAACATCCTCACATTTTGAGCTAAGCTCTAAATGTGAGTTAATTGGTTTTTACTTGAATTTATTAGATAAAAAGACGTAGATTTGAATTTTAAATCCAACCCTTATTGCAACAGAATAGAGAGAGATGTGAGAGAAGTAAGGGTGTTGGATCCTTACAATATTTTTTAGACTATAAATAGTCTAACAGGTTTTTGGAGTGGTCAAAGGACCAAAAAGTAAAATTTCATAGGCTATTAAGCCTACGAAAGAGATTTGAATTTTTATCACTTAAAAAGTGATTTAAATCATGTGAAATAGGTAGCAAGATGATTAATGGTGATGAACACATGCACATGACAAATTATGCAATCACTAGCATGTAATAATGGATCATGGAGAATAAAAATAAAATAAACATGCACATACTCAAAAAGGTCATTTTTGGATTTTTATGAGAAGTGTTGACTTGTTTATTTAATAAAATTGGGGGTGTGAGTGGTCCCCCATTTGTATTTTGTTTTGGGAAATGGGTGTTAAAGAATGAAACAAGATGTTCCATTTGAATATTCCCCATTTAGTCCAAAAATGAGCACAGGTCACACACTTTTAAAAGAAAAGAACATTCTACCACTTTTTGTCTTTTTAGACATAAATGTCATGCCAAAAGTGTTGGAAACATTTTGGCATGGTTTCGTCTATACTACCATGTTTCCCGTATGTGCAAACATCAATTTTCGAGTTGAGTTATCAACTTCCGAGTTGAGTTTGCAATTTGTGGTTAATAGGTACCCGAGAAAAGCATTTATTGACAAAATATACATAACACAGTACATGCATAATTGAAAACAAACACAGACAATCCATTCATACCATGATCATGCAAAAATTTAGCCAATAACTCATGCTCCAAAACATAGATACGGCAGTACCATCAACATGCATATTCAATCAACATTATCAAATAACCAGTAAAATAACACAGTGATTGCAAGGGAAAAACGAACCACTGTGTTTTCCATTTTCACAGATTTTTAATCCCAAACACAGTTAACCAAATATGTACACAGACAACAAAAACAGAACAACAAAACCACATAATGAACAAAAACATGGTTTTTGAGGGTTTTGCAACCCTCATTTTCGAAATAAGACATCCCCAACACCACAGAAAACTAAAGAATCACAACAATGGCATTTTCGAACATAAACACAAAAACCCTAAGTTCTGCCTATTGTGTTCTACCCACTTCCGACTACATTCCGACCATCCCCAACGTGAAAACAGGCTTCATTTCCTTCCCCATTACCAATTTCGCAAAAACATGGAAGAAACAACACTTGAAATCACGAAAACAGGGTGCGAAATCGAAATCGGAAACTTACCCGACACTCCCAGTAGGATTAGACGAAGAAGACGCCATTTCCAAACACTTTGAACGGAGTTGATCAAAGGAAAACTCTGGCTCGAGCTCTGGTTTCGCGAGGGAGACGAAGTTTGCGAGAGGGGATACGGAGGAAAATATCGAAGTGTGAAGAGTGAAAGTGAGGGAAAAGAGGGGGAAAAAGGAATATAAAGGGGTAGGAGATTGGGTAATTCGGTCTATTGGAGACCGAACCATCAATTCGGTCTAGACCGAATTGATGTGGTCTCCAGGTGTTTGTGAGAGATTCGGTCTCTTAGGCCAATTCGGTCTAGACCGAATTGGCATAGAGACCGAATTGGAAGGGGAAGCAAACACACTCTTACTGCAATGCAGTCTTTTGAAGTCAATTCGGTCTAGACCGAATTGTTCTAGAGACCGAATTACAGCAAGAAGACCGAATCTGGTTACTTAGGATAGGAAAAATAAAAGGAGATGCTTTTGTGAGGTAATTCGGTCTATATGGGCAATTCGGTCTAGACCGAATTGCCTTATAGATCGAATTGCTCACTTGCATAAATAAAACTTAAGGGATCACAAATGCCTTTTGTAGAGCAATTCGATCTATTCAAAATCAATTCGGTCTAGGCCGAATTGCCATAGATCGAATTGCTACTTGGCCAAATTTACACAAGGATGGAGGATGTGTCTTGGGGAAGCCAATTCGGTCTCTAGGGCCAATTCGGTGTAGACCGAATTAGCTTGGAGATCGAATTGGTTAAAATTTCCAAGGCACACTTCCAATGCGATCTGTTTCAAACAATTCGATTTAAACCGAATTGATTTAAGATACAAAATAGATCGCATTCAACACTTAGAAAAATTTTGAAATTTTTCAAATTTCAAATTTTCTGAAATTATGGATTTTCTTGAAAATTAGCATACTAAACACACATTTAAACAGAAAAATTACTCTATGATAAATTGCTTGCATAAATTAGGTTGGATTAACACCCTTATTTTATGGATTTATTCCGGATTTTAAATTTCTCTAAATTCCGAAATTACTTTCCATTAAATGTAGTATTAATCCAACCGGGAACCTGGCTTTCGACGCTTTATCTTTCTTTTTGTTGGTTCCATGAATTCCTGCAAGGCAAACATAATAAAAATTATTAGATTTTCTCCAAATATCAACATCCTCACATTTAGAGTCTTAGTACTCTAAATGTTTAGTTGATTTTTGCATACTTATCGTTCGAGACGGATAAATACATAATAAATAATTATATAGATAAATAGATATAAATATTTATTGAGCATAGGCCGGCTCTGATGTCATTTGGACTTCTTTTCCGGGGTCGAGCTGCCCTAGATACTCCTTCAACCTGTGTCCATTCACCACCAGCTCTCCTTTGTTAGTTCGAATCCTGACAGCTCCACTTTCAAACACGTGCACCACTTCGTATGGCCCTTCCCATCTGGATTCAAGCTTTCCGGGGAATAGCTTTAACCTAGAATTGAACAACAAGACATTTTGGCCAACATAGAAGTGTTTAGACTTTATGCGACGATCGTGTAACTTCTGGGTCCGCTCTTTGTAAATCCTCGAGCTTTCATAAGCTTGCGCACGTATTTCCTCAATTTCATTGAGGTCCAACTTGCGTTTACTCTGAGCAACTCGTGGGTCAAAATTAAGCGTTTTTACGGCCCAGTAAGCCTTGTGCTCTAGTTCTACAGGCAAATGACAGGCTTTTCCAAAGATAAGCCTGTATGGGGACATCCCAATGGGAGTCTTGAATGCAGTGCGGTATGCCCATAGAGCATCATTGAGTCTACGTGACCAGTCTTTGCGGGTTATCCCCACAGTGGATTCGAGTATGTGTTTGATTTCGCGGTTAGATACCTCGACTTGGCCACTGGTTTGGGGGTGATAAGGCGTGCCGATCTTGTGGAGAATCCCACTTCTGCTCATGAGATTTGCAAAAGCTTTGTTGACAAAGTGGGTTCCTCCATCAGATATGATTACCCTAAGTACACCAAATCTATTGAAAATGTTATTTTTCAAAAATTTGATGACTTGGTGACCATCTTTGGTTGGCAGCGCAACCGCCTCGACCCACTTGGACACGTAATCAACAGCTACCAAGATGTAGTGATTCCCATCAGATGTCGGCAATGGTCCCATGAAGTCAATACCCCATACATCGAAAATCTCAAGGATGAGAATTCCTTTTTGAGGCATTTCATCCCTCTTGGAGATATTTCCTAATCTTTGGCATCTGTCGCAAGCCTTAACAAACGCCTTGCAATCCTCGTAAATGGTAGGCCAATAGAAACCACACTCGAGCACCTTGTGAGCTGTTCGAGTGGGGCCATGGTGACCTCTATATTCCGATTCATGACATTTTTTAGCGACTTGATAAGCCTCGTGCTCAGTTACACAACGTCTAATAATCGAATCTGCATAATGCTCAAAGAGATAAGGATCTTCCCAGAAGTAGTTAACTACCTCTCGGTTGAACCTTGCTTTTTGCTTCTTACTCTGGAATGGTGGAGTTATTCCACATGCTAAAAAGTTAGCAATGTCGGAAAACCATGGACAAGCTTGATCATGAAGATGCAAGGCAAACAGTTACTCATCCGGAAAATTTTCATTAACGGCTATCTCATTTTTATCATTTCTATTCGAGACAAATGGTCAGCAACACCATTGTCTTTGCCTTTTCTATCTTTTATTATGATGTCAAATTCTTGCAACAAAAGTACCCACCTGATTAATCGAGGTTTGGCGTCTTGTTTGCTAAACAAGTATCTCAGTGCAGAGTGATCGGTGTATACTATGGTTTTCGTACCAATCAGGTATTGTCTGAATTTATCAAACGCGAAAACCACAGCATACATCTCTTTCTCCGTGGTGGTGTAATTGACTTGGGCTTCAGTCAGGGCATGGCTGGCGTAATGAATTACGCAATGCCTTCCTTCTTTATGTTGCCCAAGAACCGCACCCACGGCGAGATCACTCGCATCGCACATGACCTCGAAAGGCATTGACCAATTGGGTGGTTGCACTATTGGAGCAGAAATCAACATCTTCTTGAGCGTGTCAAAGGCTTGAACACACGCTTCACTTATTACGAAAGAATTTTCTTTAAAAAGCAAATTAGTGAGCGGCTTGGCAATTTTAGAAAAATCTTTAATGAATCTCCGGTAAAAACCGGCATGCCCTAAGAAACTCCTAACTGCTTTTATTGAGTTTGGTAATGGAAGGTTGGATATGACTGAGACTTTGGCTCTATCGACTTCGATGCCTACGCGCGAGATGCGGTGACCCAACACTATTCCTTCGGTGACCATGAAATGGCACTTCTCCCAGTTCAAAACTAGGTTAGTGTCCTCGCAACTTTTTAAAATTTTTGCAAGATTTGTCAAACATTCATCAAAAGTATCTCCATACACAGAGAAGTCATCCATGAAAACTTCAATGCATTTTTCGATAAATTCTGAGAAAATAGACATCATGCATCACTGAAAAGTGGCAGGCGCATTGCAAAGTCCAAAAGGCATGCGCCTGTACGCAAAAGTTCCATATGGGCACGAAGTGGTCTTATCATGATCTTCACTAGCTATTACAATCTGATTGTAACCAGAGTACCCATCCAAAAAGCAGTAGTACTCCCTCCCGGCCAACCTCTCCAGCATCTGATCAATGAATGGCAAGGGAAAATGATCCTTCCGCGTAGCGGTGTTAAGCTTCCGGTAGTCGATGCAGACTCTCCAACCGGTTAATGGACGTGTCGCCACTTCTTCTCCTTGGTCATTAGTCGTTATGCACATTCCCCCACGCTTAGGTACTACCTGCACTGGGCTAACCCATTTGCTGTCAGATATAGGATAGATGATACCAGCATCTAAGAGCTTGATAACTTCTTTCCTTACCACTTCTTGCATATGGGGGTTCAGACGCCTTTGTGGTTGCCTTGAGGGCTTGTACTCCTCTTCCCTTAAAATTATGTGCATGCAAACAAAGGGGCTTATTCCTTTTATACCAGAAATGGTCCATCCAATTGCATGTACATATTTCTTTAGAATTTCTACCAGAGCTTTTTCTTGTTCTTGTGTCAGCTTGGCTGACACAATTACCGGTAATCTTTTATGTTCAGCGAGAAAGACGTACTTAAGGTGATCCGGAAGTATTTTAAGTTCAAGCTCTGGCGGACATTCAACGGAAGGTAGTAATTTGCGAGAATTGGTTGGGGGTGAGAGATCAGATTTACCTTCAGGACCCTGTGTCAGTACAGGATCCACTTCCTCTTCCGTGGTTCTCTCTTCCTCCTCCGGAGTGAATTCAACACCGTCAAACTCTTCAAGATCCCCAGTGATAGGGTCTTCGAAGTGAACAGCGTTGCAACTTCTTTGTTGCTCAGCAACTTCTTTGTTGCTCAGCACCTCCAGGCAGGCGTCATCACAGTCATAGAGTCTATGCTCTCATCCTCACACCTACTTTCTATTACATCAAACATGGAACAAGATCCCTCATTCGGGAATTTCTGCAGCTCTTCCATGTCAAAAGAGATTTCTCGATTTTCCACCCTCAATGTGACTCTTCCAGATGTGGCGTCAATCAGTGCACCACCAGTGGCCAAAAACGGGCGTCCCAGGATAAGTGGCATTTCAGAGTCCTCTTCGATGTCAAGGATGATGAAGTCAACCGGGAAAAGAACTTGGCCGGTTTTGACCACCACATCCTTGAGGATTCCTACGGGCTTAGTGAATGATCTGTCTGCCAGTTGCAGTTTCATCTTGACCGGTTCAATCTCTCCGAGCCTTAGGCGAATTGCCATGGCTAGAGGCATCACGTTGATGCTGGATCCTAGATCACATAGCCCCATGCTCACTTTGGCCTTTCCAATCTGTACTAGTAGCGTGCAACACCCAGGGTCCTCTTTGTTTTCGGGTAGCTTCCTTTGAACTATGGCACTGCACGTGCTGTTGAGAATGATCACCTCCTCCTGCTCTACCTGCCTTTTCCCTGAAATCAATTCTTTCAAGAACTTAGCATAGGTGGGCATTTCTGAAATCATTTCCACGAGAGGAATGGTTATCTCTACAGACATTAGCCGTTCTAGAAATTTCTTGAATTTAAGGTCATGTTCCTTATTTTTAAGACGTGCAGGGTACGGCACCCTTGGCATGTACTCCCTCCGTTTTTCAAAAATTCTAACATTCCTGCATTTCACGTTATCCAATGCACATTTTAACACTTAATATCTTAAAATGTGTAAAAGTAAAAATTATAAAAATTTGATATTATAAAATTACGCGATTAGACGAATCTAACAAGATCTCACATGACTATGTTTTATCTTGTGTAACTGTGTTAAAAATTTAAATCAAAGTTACTTAGTGAATAGTAATTACTATGCAAATGTTACAATTTCCAAACGGAGGGAGTACTTATTATTATCTATTTTTGGTGGTAAAGAGAAGGAGGCTGTACCTTCACCCATACCCTCTTCAGCTTCATTTGCAGCTTCATCCTGCGAGTTAGCTGTATCTGATTTATCCTTTACTAGCTCAACACTGTCATCTCCTTCAACCTTTTCCTTTTCCTTTTCCTTTTCCACCTCCAATGAAACCTTTACTTTCATAGCTTTCTTCTTTGCAGATCCAACATTTCCCTTCAGAGTCTTGCCTCCCCGCAATGTGATTGCCTTGCATTGCGGGTTGGCTTCAGTGCTGCTCGGCAGTGTTCCTTTCCCTCTGTTCTGCAATTCCTTAGCCAACTGGGTGACCTGCGTCTCCACATTTTTGATTGATGACTGCAACTGCTGGTTTATCTCCCTTTGATTGGAAATAAACTCGGTCATCAAATTCTCCAGGCGAGGCTTTTGGTTGTATTGCTGATTCTGATCAGGTTGGGATTGGAAGTTTTGGAAATTCTGGCCTTGGTTTTGATTGGGCCTCTGTTGGATATGGGGTTGAAAGTTCTGGTTATGGTTCTGGAAGTTCTGAACTCTCTGCTGAACGAATCCTTGATTCTGAGGTCTGAAGTTCTGCTGAAGGTTCTGGTTTGCAAACTGGTTAGGCTGGTTTGGCTGTGTCAACAAATGCGCATTGAGTGCATTGTTGTTGGAATAGGAGAGGTAGGGGTGGCGATTCTGGTAGTTCCCTGCATAATTGCAGCTTTCGGTAGCTAGTTGTTGGCATGTGTCAGTTGGATGTGGTCCTTGACATAGCCCACAAATTGCTTCCGATTGCTGTGCTTGCACTTGGCCAGATGAGGCTCCTGCCTGAGAAGTACCTGCTCCCCTTCCTTTCTCCTGTCCTAGCTGTATCGCAGCTACCTGTTCCTGCAATTTTTCGAAATCCGTTTTTCCTTCACTTACAGCAAAAACTTTTCTAGGAGGGTCTGCCTTCTTGTCATTGCTGTTCAACACAGATCTGTTGACAGACATTGTCTCAATCTTTTCCCAGGCTTGATCCATGGGCAAATGGAGTAAATGTCTTCCACCTGCAGCGTCCAACATCGTTCTCCATGGATGGGTGAGTCCTCCATAGAATTTCCTCAGTTGCTCCCACGGTTGGTATCCTTGTTGGGGGCATCGCCTCAAAAGGCTGGCGAATCTTTCCTTTGCATCATACAATGACTCGTCCGGC
>JAOANR010000003.1:40787827-40913295 GCA_030278955.1 Hygrophila difformis | reverse complement strand
GTATAGATGAAACCGTTCATTCTCTGTTAACAGCGCAAGACGTTTATTGACATGGACGGTTCCACTGACGTTTCAACCACCGCTGCCGCCACCGCCTCCGTTTCCATGCCTGGGTCTGTCCAGGCGTCCACTGTCGTTACACCAACCGCAGGGGTACCGTAAATGTTGACCGCACCTGTTGTCGTTCCTCCACCCGCAACGTTGCATTCGATGCCGCTGCCGACGGCAGACCCAAACGGCTCTATCGATCAATACCAATACCCCGCTTGATCCAACGACGGCCTTCCTGCCCCCGTCGCCGACGCCCTAACACTGGCGGGTGTGTTTTGCCCAATTTTGGGCAGTTTATTTCTGGACATTCGTTTGGAACCATTTCGTTCCAGCCCAAAGTTTTGGTTGGGGCGTCTTTACCTTTTCCTGGACTAACGGTCGGGGTTTCACCCGCAGGACTTAATAATAATATGAACACCGGTTTGCAACCGGGAAGTGGGCCGCTGAACACTAGTTTGCGAACTTATGTTCAGTCGGAGCCGGCCTTCGTGCCGGGCGTTGGGCAGTCAATGGGTTCCGTTCCTATGGCGTTGCCAAGGTCATTTGGAGTGGCCGAGAAGCCGTCAAAGTTTGACGGGCGTGATTTCAAGACGTGGCAGCAGAAGATGTTGTTCTATCCGACCACTCTTGGTTTGGCCGGGTTTTCAAGGAGCAGCCGGCCGTCCCAGTCTGAGATGGAGACCGATTCTCAGAAGATCTTCGCCAAAGAACAATAGATTCACGGTGATTTCATGTGTAAGAATTTCATTCTGAGTGCTCTCACGGATCCTTTGTACGCTGTGTACTCTTCTGTAAAAGGTGCAAAGGAATTGTGGATACAGTTGGAACGGAAGTACAAAACGGAGGATGTTGGTACTAAAAAGCATGTCGTTTCCAAATATCTGGGTTTTCAGATGGTTGACGGGAGTTCAGTGGTTGAACAAGTTCAAGAGTTTCAATTACTGATACATGGCATTCACGCTGAGGGAATGCAATTGCCCGATGCGTTCAACGCTGCGGTTGTGATCGAGAAGTTGCCTCCTTCGTGGAAAGATTTCAAGAACTTCTTGATGCACAAGCAAAAGGAAATGTCCCTTGAAGATCTTATTACACGGATCAGAATCGAGGAGGATAACCGCAAGGCCGTGTTAAGGAGCCATTCTATGGAGGCTAAGGCCAACTTGACTGAAACGGCCGGTAAACGCAAGCAGCCAACCGCTGCGGGTAAAGGCAAAGCGGTTGCCGATGGCCAAAAGAGGAAGAAGTTCTCTGGGAATTGCTACAATTGTGGCAAGGTTGGGCACTTTGCAAATCGGTGCCCGAAGCCGAAGAAGAAGAAGCCTGCTAAGCCTGCCGCTAACGTGGTACAGGCTGAACCTGACGGTTGGGAAGACAACCTTTGTGCAGTGGTGTCTGAAGCTTTGCATATTGATGATGCTAAAGGTTGGTTTGTTGATACCGGGGCTTCGTGTCATGTGGCTGCCAACAGGGAGTTCTTTACTTCATACTAGACTGTTGAAGGCAGAAAGCTGCACATAGGAAACCAAGCATCATCTGATGTGGTTGGCGTTGGGAATGTGGTACTGAAGCTGACAAGTGGCAAAAGTTTGACTCTGAAGGATGTGATGCATGTCCCTGATATCCGGAAGAATTTGGTTTCTGGTTCGCTGCTAGTTAGTAGTGGTTTTAAACTTGTTTTTGAATCTGATAAGTTTATCATGACTAAGTTTGGAAAATTCCTTGGTAGAGGCTATCTCACCAATGGTCTTTTCAAGTTTAATGTATTGGCTAAACGCCAAGTTGTTGAGCAAGCTTCTGGTAATAAAATTGAAGGTTCTTCTTACTTGCTTGAGTGTTTTAATTTATGGCATTGCAGACTTGGACATGCAAATAAAAATGCCATAAAGAGATTGGTAAATTTAAATTTACTTAAAGAAATGGAATTCAACGATAAAAACAAATGTGAAGTTTGTGTTGAAGCGAAAATGACAAAACTTCCATTTCCAAGTGTTGAAAGAAATACTAAACCCCTTGATTTAATTCATACTGATGTATGTGATTTTAGATCTTTGCAAACTCGGGGTGGTAAAAAGTATTTTATTACTTTTATTGATGATAGCACTCGTTATTGCTATCTTTATTTGTTGAGAAGCAAAGATGAAGCTATTGAAGCTTTTAAAAACTTCAAGCTTGAGGCTGAAACTCAATTGAATAGCCGAATTAAGGTTATTCGGAGTGATCGAGGAGGAGAATACGTTGCTCCATTTGCTGAATTGTGTGTCGGGTCCGGAATAATTCATCAAACTACAGATCCATATTCACCGCAGTCCGATGGTATTGCGGAACGTATGAACCGTACGCTAAAGGATATGATGAATGCCTTGTTGATCAGTTCAGGGTTACCCCTGAACTTGTGGGGGGAAGCTGTTTTAACAGCTAATTATATTTTAAATAAAATACCTCCCAAAGGTAAGGAAGTAGCCTTACGAGTTATGGAAAGGTAGAAAACCTTCTTTCAAATATAGGGTATGCCCTTAACAGTAGCGCGTATCGTTTCCTGGTACATAAGTCAGAAATATCTGGTATAAGTGTAGGAACGATATTTGAATCGAGGAACGCCGTGTTTTTTGAAGACATATATCCTTACAAGGATAAAGTGGAATGTCCAAATAAAAGAACGTTTGATGAAGCTACGAGCTCTGATCAGCCGAAATAAACTGACAAGGGAATTATTTCTCCTGAACCAGTTGAACTTCTTCGTAGCCATAGGGCCAAAGTGGCTAAAAATTTTGGTCCAGATTTCGTCACTTTTATGTTAGATAACGAGCCAAGAACTGTGAGTGAAGCTCTGGCTCGACCAGGTGCTGCGTTATGGCAAGAAGCCATAAACAGTGAGTTAGACTCCATTATGCAGAATCGCACTTGGGTTCTTACTGATCTACCGAAAGGTTGTAAACCCTTAGGATGCCGTTGGGTCCTTAAAAGAAAGTATAAAGCCGATGGATCGATCGATAAATACAAGGCCCGCCTTGTAGTTCAGGGCTTGACAGAGGTGAACCTGTTGCTCAAGAAGATTATGCAAGAATCATTGGTAGTCTAATGTACTTGACTAATTGTACTCGCCCGGATCTTTCATATTCAGTTAACAAACTGAGTAGACATACTAGCAATCCAATTCGTGAGCATTGGAAGGCTATTATGAGAGTCTTGAGATATCTGAAATATACTCAAGAGTTGGGGTTACATTACACAAGATATCCTCCTGTACTTGAAGGGTACTCTGATGCCGATGGATATCAGAGAAAAGTGATTCATTATCCACAAGTGGATATGTATTCACGATTGCTGGAGGGGTCGTGTCTTGGAAGTCACAAAAACAAACGTGTATAGCCCGATCCACCATGGAATCTGAATTTATAGCTTTAGATAAAGCTGGTGAATAAGCCGAATGGCTTCGAAATTTCCTCGGGGAAATTCCATGTTGGAAGAAACCTGTGCCAACAGTAACGATACACTGTGATAGTCAAGCAGCTATTGGCAGGGCACAAAATGAGATGTATAATGGTAAGTCGAGACATATCCGTCGTCGACATCATACCGTTACGCAGTTGATTTCTAGTGGGGTGATTTCTCTAACTTATGTGAAGTCTGGAGATAACCTAGCGGATCCATTAACAAAAGCTGTCAACAGAGATCAATTTTGCAAATTGCGAGAGGGAATGGGGTTAAAACCCACACCTAAAGAATGACTACATTGGTAACCCAATCATGATGCGTGGAGATCCCACAAACTTGGTTCAAAGGGACAACTAAGATGTATGATTTCAAATATGAAACACTTTTGAAGAATAATCTTCATCCTTTCCCTCAGAAGAAATGATGAAGTGTTTGATGCCTGTCTGTGGTAGAGGTTGAGTTTAATGACTCTTAATGGTTCTGGAACTGTGTGTTCATATAAGTATGACATGATACTTGTTCGAATCACCTATATAAGTAGAAGCGTGGCCGCTTTAGTAGAGACTTATGAATCCAAAGGGGGTCTCCATGGCCTGGAATGGAACCAAACGTGAGAGCGGGCAAAGAGCCTGAAAAGTTAATGATTCTTTATTATTGGTCTAGTATACGATGTGGGGGATAGTTCAAGAGTAAAATCACTACTCCGCCTGTATACTCGATAATATTGATATGGTTTAAGTTCAAAGCCAAAAAACTACTTAGACCCGTGCAGTAACCTTTCTTTAAAGAAGGAGTCGGGGCATTTGCATTTGCATTTGCATTGCATTCACTACTGCTGTTATTTCCACTCATGTGGGGGATTGTTGGAAAAAGGGGGTTTTGAGCTCCATTTTGCGTAATGACGATATTTAATATGGTTAATTAAATAGCGTATACGAATTCTACATTTCGCGTAGATTGTCGTAGTGTATCTATTTTCTCAAAACCGTTGTCGGGTGAGTGAGAAATAGGTGGTTGAAGTGGGTCATTGAGTGCGGCTAGTTGAAACGCTTGCGTTTGTGTGTTTGAATGGTTGTTAAAGAGTGGTTAAAGGTGGCGCATCCCACATTGCTTAAACAATGGGAGTTGAATTAGTTTATATTGTTCTGCGTGTTAGAATCAAATAAACTAATGCTGGTTGGTCAAGTGCGGGGGAAGCCCACACGCGCGCGTCCGTCCCGAGCCGAGCCGCGCCGCGCCCGCGCCCGTGCCCGTGCCCTTGGACTTGGACTTGGACTTGGATCTTGGTAATTGGGCTTTGGGTGGGCTTTGGGCCTGTCTATCTTTTTAGACAAAATTTATTTGTCGGGCCCATGCCAAGCCCAGTCTTTGAAGCCCACTCTGATTTCAACAGTTGTTGAAAACTGTTTGAATCACCTGCTGAAACCGCCCCATCAATACCCATCAAAGCCGTCGTCGATTACGTCTCCTCCAACCCCTATAAATAGCAGCGTCAGGCATTAGGATTAACACACCTTTCTACATCTTTCTGCATATCCTCTCTTCCCGACTCCCTCAGTTCTTTGCCTTGTTCGCATGTCTTCGACGTTTGCGGTGCTGCTACGTCGAGACGTTCGTCGTTTTACCTTTGGGGACGTTCTGCCGTTGCCGGAGCACTACCGGGGCATAAACGTCTTGCGGGAAGAGTTCCAATCTCGACTCGGCGTTCTCGTATTGCTGAAACCGTTCATTCTCAGTTAACATAGGTAGGGATTAATTTCTGTCTGCGACAATGTAATTCCTAATCATGAACTTTTTTCTTTCAATTCTTGCAATAGATTAGATGTCCTTTTAATTACTTCGAACCTAAAACCCTATGTAGCCTCTTCCCAAGATTTGTTTCTTCCTATTCTTGTTCTTCAATTACCAATTAGCATGATCCCGGACCCATCCAATTAAATGGGTGTTGGTCAGGATCTCACATTGTTCTTTCCGTTTCACGTTATTGAATTCATGGGTTCTTTGATTTCTGTATGTTCTCTTGTTTCTTGTTTTTCTTCGGGATTCTTGTTCCTCACCATATGGGTATGTTTCCTTCTTGTTCGAATAGACCACATAGTGAATTTGTCCATATTAATCTTGAAGAACTGGGATATGGCGTCCATATTTGTTTTGATAGCATAATTACATGAAATTTTGTCAAAGCTTTGATTAATCTCATCTAGCCGTTAGTTTGCATATTTGGGAATTGATAGCTTAAATTTTGCGTTTGGGGTTAGAATTTTAAATCGTGATCTTGTACAATAATACCTAGAAACATGTTCACATTTGTCCGCATTATTAAACTAGGGTTTAGAGTCTTCATTAATTTCTTAATTAAATGCATGAGTTGGTTCTGTTATTAGGCTTTGAACTTGCTGCATTCACAATGAAAATTTTATGAAGTGTCTTGTTGAGTCCGGCTAGAGTACGCCTGCTTATCTTTGTCTTGTTTGGTTTAATTGAGGTGTGTGATTGTTTGCATGTTTTCTCATTTTTTTTTTTTTTGTGGTGAAACAACCTGAAAAGGCGAGCGAAAGAAAGGAAAAGAAAAGGAAAACGAAAACTATTACAAATAATCTAACTCAATCGAGCATAAACCACACCGCTAGCATCCTTCTCGAGGAGACCCCGAATCTCATCCGGAGGGAAGGCCCAAGTGGTGTAGAATTCCTCTGAGCAAGTTGCCTTGCGAGCAAGACCTTCCGCCACTTGATTTCCTTCCCTACAAACATGTTTAAGCACACAACCTTCCATCGAATGAAGCAATGATCGAACCTCCTGTATGGTCGGCCAAAGAAAATGGCGTGGATTCACAGCTCCCGTCACCAGTCGGATCACCTCAAGAGAGTCAAGAAAGCAGCCCTTCAAGGCAACTCCAAGCTGTCCCACAAGCAGCAGTCCAAATCGAAGTGCTAAAAGTTCAACCTCAAGAATACTCCTCTTCCCAAGCTTCCCACTGCATGCACCTATCCAATTACCATTCGTCGACCTCACCACAGCACCGAAGCCAGATCTCCATGGCTCCTCAATCACTGATCCATCAGTATGCAATACCACTCCATCTAAACCCTCATCCACCCACCTGACCAAACGAACTCCGGCCTCCCTTTGCCTACCATCTTTTCGTTCCATTAAAGCTCACATCCAGCTGGCTTTATACAAGATTCGATCACTATCCATTCCTTCCCCTTTGAAAACTTGAGCATTTCGCTGACACCATATAACCCACAATAAGGAAAGGAAGCTTGAGCCCCATTTAGTCCATGCCCAATGCAAGAAGTGCCGGCAGTCATCCACAAGTGTCATCCACATGCATGCTTTCTAAATCCGAGGAGAAGTAGAATCTGCCCTTCCTCCATGCCTGTGCCGCCCAAGCACATTTGAATAATGCATGATACCAACCTTCTACCTGGTCACCACAGATGGCGCATAGCGGATGAGCAGCAAGTCCCCGCCTATAACGAAGCTCGTTGCATGGGAGTGCTCCATGCCCAAGAAGCCAAAGTAGGACACCAATCTTCTCAGGGATACGGGCTTCCTCCATCCAGGACCAACCTTTCACATTTTGCTCAGTTCTAATCAACCATTTGTATCTAGATCGTACGCTATAGCTCCCGTTGAGATCACCATTCCAGTGCAAGATATCGTCCACTTCGCTACACAAGAAAGGGGCCGGTGCATCCTCAATATCCTGTCTTAACTTATCCGATAACCATGAATATAAGATGTTAAGATTCCAGGAGCCATGGTCCACGACATCTTTGACACATAAATTTAAATCGTGTATGTCAACAAAGGGCACAAGAGGCGCCAAACAACTACCTTCCACCACGGAGCAAACCAAAGGGAGCAATTTCCATTACCAAGACGAACTCCATAAGCATCATTAAATATGTTGCCCGTTTTCACCAATGATCTCCACACCTTTGTGCCTCTATAATTATCCCTCGGCAATAGTCCATTTGGTGCTCCATATTTTTCCCGTAATACTGCTACCCACAGCTTCCGAGGCTCAATTATAAAATGCCAGACTTGCTTCCCAAGTAGAGCCAAGTTCATATGACGACTCCGGCATATCCCCAACCCACCATTTTTCCGAGGGAGAGTAACCACATCCCAATTGATTAAGTGAAGTCCATGTCCATCCGCACCCTTCCAAATCCAACGACGGACGGGCTTATCAATCTGGTTGCACACTCCCATAGGAAGCATGTGCACTTGCATTACATACACTGGGAGGGCATTGAGAACAGCATGTGCAAGGGTGATTCGGGCAGCCTTGTTCAATAGAAATGAAGACCAAGAATTCAACCTTCGTTGGATCCGCTGAATTAATCCGTCAAAATGCGACAACTTTAGTCTGCCATGGATGATCGGGAATCCGAGGTAGCAACCTAAGTCCCCAACAACCGAAACTCCAAGAGTTAACTCCAATAAATTTAAATGATCTGAAGAAGCATGTGGACTGCAGAATGCACTTGATTTAGTAGCGTTCATACAAGACCAGAACGGGTGCCGAATCGAGTGACGACATTGGCGATTGAGAGGATGCTTTCTTCACTGAGTTCTGCACAAAGGATTAAATCGTCAGCGAACATTAAATGTGAAATTCCAATTCCTCCAGCACATAAACGCAAGGGTTGCCATGCTCCAGTGCTAACCGCCTCCAGGATAGTTCGAGATAACTTTTCCATGACTATCACAAATAAACAAGGCGACAGGGTCGCCTTGTCTTAATCCCCGGTTGGCCTTGATATTACCAATAGGAGCACCATTCCATAAAATAGAGAAGCTGGAAGAAGACACACAAGCCATTATGAGCTCCTTGCAAGTAGGAGGAAGCTCCAATTCAATTAAGCACTGCTCTAAAAAATCCCAACGAACCATGTCAAAGGCTATAGTAAGATCAATTTTTAACACCACAGCCTGAGCAGCCGAGCGAGAACTCTCAATTGTAGAGATAATCTCTTGCAGCAGCAAGCCATAGTCCGATGTCCCCCTCCCCGGCAAAAAAGCCGACTGGTATGGGCCAATGATATCCAATAGAATGGGTCTGGGCCTGCGAACCAATATTTTGGTAATGATCTTGAAAGTAACATTACACAACATTAAAGGCCTGTATTGCTTCAGCGAACATGGAATATCCACCTTAGGCAACAGACAGAGAAAGGCGTGTGCTAAGCCGTCAGGAAGTCGTTTGGTTGACACAGCATCCAAAACTAATTTGGTAACAGGATCATGTAACTGTTCCTAATATTCCTTATAGAATGCGGCGGGGAATCCATCCAGCCCCGGAGCAGATAAGGATCTAATTGAATGCACTGATAACTTCACCTCTTCAGGATCAACTTCTTCCTCTAGTGCAATTTTATGTGCCTCCAAAATTGGTAATAGTGGCGGCAATTCCTCCCCTTCCCAAATTTTGGCAGGGGCAGCAAATATAGTAGTGAAGAATTCAATCGCATGTGATTGCAGCAAATCTTGATTAACTTCCTAGTTATCACCCAATTGGAGGCCAAATATCTTGTTCTTCTTCCTTTGAATTTTGGTTTTGGCGTGAAAGTATTTTGTGTTTCTATCACCTTCTCTCACCCATCGGTCCCTTAACTTTTGATGCCATAAAAGCTCCTCTTTCATGAGCACCTCTGCAAACTCCTTACGAATCTCCGCCTCAACTCTCGCAAGCCAAGCCGAATCTACTCGCGCCATTCGCTTCTCAGCACCCAATAGTCTGTTTTTGAGCTTCCGCTTGCGCTCCCTAAGATTCCCAAACACCGCCTTGTTAAAGACAAGAGACTTCTCCTTGATCTCATTCAGAATAGTGTCAAGATTCTCCACTCCCATAGTTCGCCCGGCATTGATCACATCTTTGTATAGGGAGTGTTCCTTCCACATGTTCTCCCAGCGAAACGGCCATTCGATCCTTGTTGTAGTATTATTTCCACACACAAGTTTTAATGGGCAGTGATCTGATCCGAGCCTCGGCAAGTGCACAATTCTACCATTATCAAAATAGTTTTCCCATGCAAAGTTTGCCATGCCACGATCCAGCCTTTTGCTTATCTGCCTCCCACCTCCGGCCATACACGACCAAGTGAATGGAGGGCCGATAGTATTCATATCAAGCAGGGAGCATCTAACAAATACCTCTCGCAACTCAGCAGCACGCTCGGACAAATAGACACCGCCTTGGACTTCCTATTCACTAGCTGTCTCATTCCAATCTCCGATCACTACCCACGACGACTCCATGGATGCGGCCAAGGTGACAAGCGCCTGCCAACCATCCCGTCTCCTTTGATAATTAGGGTCGGCATAAAGGGCTGTAACCTTCCAATTGCACAAGCCTTTAACTAACTCAAAAGTAATCATTCTAGCTCCAGCGTCCACCACAGTAACAACACAAGAAATATTTCTTGATTTTAGGATCCAAATACCTCCTCCCATCCCAACGGATTCAGTTATGCTAACTTGATTATATCCCAGCCGATCAAAAAATGCCCGAACTCTAGAAAACTGCCCTCTAGGCTCGAGAATGCACAAGATGTCTGGTTTGTGTTCGAACACAAGATCACTCATCCACCGTTGAGCCGACCGAATCATAATTCCACACACATTCCATGCAATAATAGTAAATTCCTGAAATTCCATAACAAATTAAAGAAATTGGAAGGGGAGTTTACATACTCGCATCATCGGCATCTGCCCAATTATCCGATTCAACATCATCAAGCAATGGACTAAATCGCCCAGCTGTCAACTCAGGCCTTTTGTACTGCTAGTAATCCATGGACTAGCCGCCTCATCAAAGGATATGGATGTAGCCTCTTTGTCCTCCACACGAGGCCTCTTGAATGACTGAATCTGTACATGGTGTCTGCCTAAAGTCTGGCTAATATTTCTTTTGGGGGGGGACTAAGACAAGTGCTTGTGAATTGGAGCACTCACCAGCAACCACCTTAGGAATCCCTCTATGCACCTGTGGATGCTGCTCATGAAGTGTTGATTCTCCAGCTACCGCCTTCCCTTTGCCCACATCATAGTCCTCTCTTCTAACATTGGAGTCCATTGGAGGGGATGCCTCCGGATCTTTCACTTCCTCTGGCTGCCTCGACTCAACTTTAGGTTTTCGTTGAGGCCTCGAACTCCTCCGGACGATCATCCAATCCCCGAATGCTGGCTCCTCAATTTGAACATCACCGACTCAATTTGAACATCACCTGCAACATCACCTCCGGATTACCCCCGTCACCTGAATGCTGGTTGCCTGCCTCGGCTGGAGATTCCAATTGAAGGACAGTTGGTGTAGGACAGTCTCTCTCAAAATGTCCATAGTGACCACAGTTCGAACAAATTAGGTGGAGACCTTCATAAGCAACCGGAATCCATTTACCATTCACTCTAAGTTTACTCGTAACTAGTTTAAGCAAATCAAAGGCTACACATACTCGAGCGAATCTTCCACGAGTGGCTTCCATGGTACATGTGTCAACCTTCACAACTTCACCTAACCCTGTTGCAATCGCCCATAGGATATCTTCCCTGTGACGATGCATTGGGAGACCATGCATACGTGCCCAGACAAGAGTCTTATTAACTTGGGTGGTGCTCGGGTCGAAATCACGAGTCCAGGGCATTAGCGCTAGGTAGTGGTCAAAGATTAACCATGGTCCACCATTGACAACTTTTCCCCGATCCGCCAATAAAGAAAACTTGACGATGAAGCAACCATGACCCACGTCGATAACGGTCATCTCGCCCCGAGGCCTCCACATTCGTTTAAGCCTCCCTTTGAGCGCCATATACCCTACTGAAGTGCCTAGAACTTTTATAACCAATGCCTCTTCCCATGCTTTCGCGGCCTCGATATCTAGTTTGTCATCGATAATGAATTCTGGAAGTGCTGGATTGTTTCCCACAAAACTCTTCTTCACTAGTTTCTCGGCAATAAGATCCCTCCTCGGCAAAGGTTGCGACTCAGAAGCGTCCGAAGATTCAGTCTGCATGCGATCTTGCATCAGAATATGAGCGAAAGAGGCGGTCTTGCCGCCGGGATCAAGGGGTACAGTTGATGAGAATGGAGGCACCTTCGAAACCCTAGCCGTCATGAGGATAATTCTTTCAGAACAATTATTTTGTCATACTAACTTTCACACACCACTATGTGGTGTTTATGCATGTATATTTATTATAAACCCAACTCATATCAATATTTTGTTTCCAAACCAATTTATGCATGTCTAAAATTTGCTCTAAAGTTTCATGTTATATTCAAATGGCGCAGGGTACAACAGACTTGTAGTATCCGAAGTTCCGAACTAGGCAAGTCGAATTAAAATTGGAAGTTTAAGGCAAATTTCTAAGTATTCGCACAAGATCCGAGTGTGACGGATCCGAATGACATATCTGATTCGAACCCTCTCTAGCTCGGATCACTTACAAATTATTTTAAGCATTTTTTCACTTTTTCTCTGATCCGAGTGAGACCTGATCCAAGTGACCAAAGTCACTCGAATCTCTCCCATCTGACTCTATCTTTTTTTGCATACCACCTCAGATCCGACTTGTGCGAGTTGCGGGTAACCAATGTCACTCGCAGCCTCCTTTGGTTCGGAACCCTCACCCCCACTCGTATCTAACTGATCCGACACATCTCCACATCATTTCAATCGGATCGCCTCCATACTCCCATTTTCTTTCCTCTTTTCTAATTCTGGTTTGGTTATCTAGCCATTTGTCCGGTTATGTACAATTCAAATTCGATCAAGTGTTAATTTAAAAGAAATAGATACAGAGTCAGTACTAGGTATTTTCTAGATCGAAAGGGTCTGTTTCTCAAATTGGTGTTTAGTATGTATCTGTTTAAATGGAATAACTTTCAAAATAAAGTTATTTTTTTTTATAAATGTTATATATTGGAATATGGTATTAACCAGTTGTATCATGGAATTTTGGGCCAATTAGGCTACATGCTTTGTATACTGGTTAATATTAGATGACAATACACAGGCCTTGATGATTTTCTGAGATAATGGTGAGTAATTTTACAACATTCATTTCTTCTACCAAGCAAACATTAAAATTCAAGTGGAGCGTGGTCGGAAGGAACTGATTAGCAGTCCCTTGCCAACAAGGGCATGTCCCCACAATTCATAAGAATTTTCAATTGTGTCTCATCATAAGGTGAGAAGTATTTTGCAACTCGTTAGAATTCGGCTTTACAAAACCTTCGAGTGATAGAATTTTAAATTTGCTTTATTAAATCTACTTTCTTTATTGCTTATTTTAAAATGCTTTTGTAGAGGTCACTCAGTTGCATTGGCTAAAACCACATATAGTTTGGTTTGGAGGTTTAGTTAGTTTAGTGTGACTTGAAGGAATAAGTGTACTTGGTCCTACTCTGGAGAGATTGTTTAGTTATTGCTTTCCGTCTTAAGTAAATAATGAGCCCTGAAGGTAATTATGAGCTTAAAGTATCTTAGATATTTAAAGCGTTTTAAATGTATGCAGAACTGGTTGTAAGTACATGTCTCAAAACGGAACACAAATAGGGATATCTGAGCAATTGTTTAACAAGGGAGTTATTTCAAGACTAAGATCTTAGTCCATAAATTGAAAGTTTAATGCACACATGTTTACACCTTGTCCATTTTTCTTTTATTTATGTCCTTCTCTCTGCATTGCATGAGTCGGTCTGTACGCATAAGTTACGCTGCTTTTTAAAGTAGATTCTGTCAACCTTAGAATGTTAGAAAAATCAAACCAATCAAATGTGAATAACTGAGTAGAAAATTTAGCAGAATGGCGTAGGCCCTACTTTCATCGTACATCCTCTAGCGAACGATTCGGTCTTACTAAAATTACTGCAACTTTGACAACTGTGCGATTTTGGTGCACAGTGTTCCACAATCTCAAAAATTAATAACTACCCAAACACCAGCACAATTCTCTTCAAAAATAGCGAATGATCAATCTTTAATCAAAATAAATGTGGTGGAAGAACTGTCAAAGTTTCATTGTACCGTTACCAGGGCGGAAGCAGCGTCTTTTTGTTAAAGAATTACACTCCTGATTACTCATTAAGTCATAACCTTCATTCAGATTATATTGAACCATTACTTACTATGTATGTTGCGCAGGTACCCTAACCATTGAAGTTGTTGATGAACATACGATCCTCGAAGTCACCCATACTACCCCTTAATCAAGAGATTGAATGCACAACTAGCTGTCTCTTTAAGGAAACAAAAGCACGAAATCAGCAGGGTAGAAGAGTCACGAAAAGGTAGATCCAGGCATAAAGAACTGAGGATATGGATCCACCTTGTAACCAAAATAACCAACCCATCCTACCAATAAATAACCAAAATAAAAGGGACGCTGATGAAAATGAGGAAAGTGCCAATGCAGTAGGAAACAATCAGCAACAACACTACTATCCACCCAATTATGTCCCACCACAACAGCCTTTACAATACCATCAAAATCCAAATGATCCCAACAATCCAAACAATTTCCACCAGAACCCTAACTTCCACTCTAAACATCCACCACAGAACAACCAACCCCAAAATAACCAGCAGGATGCCCACCACCTACAGCCGTAGATTTCATGCAACCAATGATTGCACCATACGTGAATACACAAGAGAGAGTCCCTGTAGAAGCTCGGAACTTCGATTGAAGCTAGCACTGATCACGATGGTTCAAAACAACCAATACTGTGGAGCGAGTCAAGAGAAACCACATGAAGACCTCCAAACGTTCCTGGATCTTTGTGATACAGTGAAACATCATGGGGTGTCAGCTGAAGCCATCAGGCTAAAGTTATTTCCTTCTTCTATTCATAGTTGTACTGAGGACTGATATAAGTCTTTGTCAGGTGAACAAAAGAACACTTGGGAAGGACTTGTTAGGAGTTTCTTGTTAAAAGTTTTCCTGAGACAAAGGTAGATGATGGTGAGAGAAGATATCTGGGTTTAGGATGAAGTCTGATGAGTCTCTTTATGAGGCACGATAGAGGTCCTTGGTGATATTTTCTTGCATGTGGCGTGCGAAAGTTTAAGGGACCTCTTTAGTACAGGGTCCACTTTTTTTAGTGTTACAAAACACCTTGACACATCCCGTTATCTATAAAAGGGTCTGCTTGGATTCCTGCACTGAGTGGAAATGGGGAAATTACCCCGTGCCACAACAAGAATTTGCCCACAGATGCTAAGAATAGGGAAATCCTATGTTCAACCTCTATGATGCTGTAAAAGCATTCTCGGAGGAAGATGATGAGGATAAAGCCTTCAACTTGCTTGAATCATGAATTCAGGAGGCCCATAAACCATCCATCTACATTAAAGCCATGTGTTTGCTAAGCAAAACCTACAAGGGGGAAATTGAGAAAGCCTTTTACTACTAGGATCCATATGTAACACGCAATCTGATCTCATCAAACTTGAAACAAGTGTTCACAACTAGATCTCGAAATGGGATACATTTCCCAACCCTTTTGCGGAACACGAAGCACGAGACTATTGCCCCCACATAATCCACATTTGGAACGACATACATGTTGCACCCCATTTTAACTATGGAGTACAATACATCTACGACTTTTCCTGTGAAACAAACAAGGCAGTAAGGGAATTTTGCGCGATTCTAGGAGACACCATGGGAGATTCTTAATAGTAATTAATACAAACTCTTGCATGCAACTAAGACACTTCTGAACAAGTGTCTTGATTATTCAAAAATCACAAATTTTGGGTGTGCAAGTTCATTTTGCTAATTATTTACTACAAACATTCAATTTGGTTGTAAGTATTTTTCTATTAACTGTTGTTGAATGTTAATAATATATATACACTTTATGTAATGCAGTGAATGTGAAACTTCAAAGCAGGTCAAGACTTCAGAAGACACGCCAGGAGGGGCACCCTGCTTATTGATCTTCCCTATGAGATACTAGGAGACATCCTATATCTATGCTAGCATTTCATGATTTGAAGACCGTGTTTAGTGCCAAATTGACATGCAAAATCATACATGAGGCAAACAAACACCCTTAGTCTTTAAATGAGCTTCCCTGAGTGACTTGTATTTCTGATAAAGTTTTTACAATGATACCAAGTGGAACTTCTATGACCAATGTAAAAAAGCACGAAATCGAATATTCTCACTACATGAGACACTCGAGAAGTTCGTGGAAGACAAGGATGAGGAAGCAGCCTTAGCGTTACTGGACCCATGTGTGGAAGATATAGATCCTCTCTCTATTCATGTCAAATCAATGATGCTTTTGAGCAAAGATGAAGAGGCTGAAATAGAGGAAACCGTGTGGCTCTTCTCAACTTTATGCCACCGTAGATACAAGCTGAATGATCTACGACTCCAGGTGAACCGATAGTTTTCATCGCAAACAACCTTCCCATCTCCGTTTGATGGCCAACCAAAGAGAATTTTCTTCTATGACAGGATCATGTTCTTTGAGCTCGCACACAGATGGCCTTGCAACACTTATGGGTACAAGCCATCTATTGCGTACGTTGCACGACTGCCGACCATTACAACTACTTCACTAAGATCAGACATAATATGCCATAATTAATCCACTCAAAAATGTTAACCCATTCAATTTTGTCAATCACAACAAACTTTATTTCTATCCATCAAACTATGTTTTGTACCCTACACTTACTGATATTAATGAACTGGTTTGAATTGTTACATACTGCAATCACCATAATATTTCATACTTCTAATCTCTATATGTACTCTTGATTATTCATATTACTTGATTTCCAAATACATTTAGAGTAGAACTCTAAATGTGAGGATAGGAAAATATACTAAATGTTCTATTTTATTTTTTTTATTACAAGGACCCACAACATGACACCGGTTGAATCAAAGGCTTTCATAGTAGAATCAAAGAGGCTTGATAGAGCCTTATTGGATGAAATGAATATCGAGAACTCTCATGAGGTAATTAAAAAAAGCTATGATTTAGACTGTTTTAATTATGTACCTACTGAGTTCTACATTGATCCCAGAATAATCATAACATACCAGAGAAGGAAAAGGAATCATTGATCATTGATTTGAAAGAAGCAATTAGGAGAAGAATGAAGAATTTATGGGAAGATCAGATAATGGAGCTCAAAAACAATGACTCTGGTTTTGAAAATACAGTCAGGAAAGAGTGCTTAGGAGATTTAAAAGATGCATGGCAAAATAGAACCAACAAATTTATCAAATCATCCACCCAAAAAATCACATGGGGCTGTAAATTGACATTTTTATCATCAATATCCCTTCAGCAAATATACAAGGCAATTCACGAGGTACTTGCCCAAACTACGAGAACTTGTATTGGATGATGCCTATGATCCAGAAAGAGCCTTCCCACTTTACATTACGCCTACATTTCTGAACAATAAAGGGCCTGAAGAGCAAAAATTCCTAACAAACCTAGAAAAAGAAAAGATTGTGGAGGCTAGAATAAATCTCATGCATGATATTGGAAATTTTTAGAAGCAAAGAAGGCAAAGAAAATGAATTGGAAAATTGTACATGGGACTAATCCAAGCTACAAGGAACGATTAGATAAGGAGGATGAAAATGTGGTCCAGGGGACATAACCTCTCTAAGAGTATACTAAAGCTAGGAGTAGAAAGTTTAGCTGAAGACGAACTACCAGTTGAACCTTATGAAGACTTGTTGCCCGAGCAGAAAGCCTGGGTCGATGATGCCAAAATAAGAGAGGCAGAACAAAAAGGAAAGAATCGCAAGGAAAGAGCCGAAGTAAAGAAACGTCCTGAGGCAGTAAACTTAATTCCTCGCAGATCTTGACCCATTCTCGAGGATATGGGTCCCTAGGTTTTCCCGTTCTGCGTTTGTCCCCATAGGATTCCTAATCGGATTTCTAACGGGATATCTGCATATTGTTCAAATGAGGCCCTTGTCTCATATCAAAGGTTGCTGCCTTTTGTTCCTGGCGTAACTCATCTTCGGCATATTTCATGGCATTCTCGGATTGACTTCAAAAGATCCCCTTGTTTTCCCCCAACAACCTCAAGCGAATTATCACCCTCTTCTTAGAACCTTTCGTCCATAGCCCTCATTGCCTTTTCCTCAACTATTTGAGCATGGCTGGCAAGTTTGTCATCGATGCTTTTAATGATGTGGTCAATCTTACTTTCAAAAGTTTCTTCCTTCACCACTAGCTCGTCCAGCATGGCAGGTAAACCCTGATCAGATCCTTTGTATCAAAGTCCTCTAGTGATGTACCTACTATTTTAAAGAGAAAAATATCCTATATATATTATGGCTTAGAAAAATCAGACACAAATTTGTGAAGTGACTTCATAGTTTATTCACTCAACTTTCAATCAAATGCCTAAATTATTGTTTGTCAGAATTATTGCTCTTGGGTGGTTTCCTATGTTAACTTTCCACATATTTTTCAACTTTGTCTGCCAACTACCTCTCTCTCCTTTTGTCGGTAATTAATTATGGGGTATGGGGTGTTGCCGACACCTCCTTTTCATCTCATATTCAATTTCTTTTAATTTGACCTGTGGAAAATTTTCGGACATTTCTTACCTTTATCTAGTTCGTGTCAAGTTTTTTGGTGTCACACGGATTTTTGTTTTGAATAATGGTTTTCCTATTCTACACAATATGTGCATTTGTGATTTTTCCATTGGCCCACATGCATCATGTCGCATGCCTTCTTCCTAGTAGTTTTCGTTGCTGGCAAAGTATTCTCCTATATGTGTAACCTGTTTTTTTGAAATGAGGTTTTCGCATACTCTGTGCTCTTCCATGTTAATAAGTTAACTAGGAATACTTGATATTCTTGATTTTTGTAAGACAAACCCAAAATCCCCATGCTTGTCAAATGGAGATCTTATCTTCACTAATGGATAACATCAAAGGTGCTTTATCTTCAATGGACCTAATCGTGTTGAAGGTTACTATATCATTCTTTGAATTTAATTAAATAAAAGACCGGATAGAACCCTTTTCATATGATTTCTGCTGCTTCTGAGATGAAGGGTGTAGTATGAACGATGTCAAAGCTCCGAAGTCATACCATTTTTGAACCTCTTTTAGCTTCAATTCTTCAAACATCCAGACCGTACTGTATTTTCCAAATGTCTCAATCACCGTGTTGCTTGGGTTGATGCTCTTCTTGGAAACCAATTGTTCCAATTTTCCTTGATAGTCCAAGCCAAATGTTACAATGAATATTCTCTTACTCAATTGTTACCATTTTACCGGTGTCTAGCCATGGTTATTTGGAAGCAATAATTGAATTTGATGTCTCGGTTGTGACCACTTTTATTGCATGGGCAAGTTTTTCTATCTTAACCAGAGAGGCTGACGCTTTACTGACCGGCTCGACTACCGATTCTCATAGCATTGTTATTACTTAATGGGAGGTTCGTATATTGTTGCAGACTATGTACACATCAATCTGTTGAATTTGACCAGCTATTTTTGCATTGATCTCAAGTTGCTCAAAATCTTTGATAGCTCATCTAGATTTCTTTGACGTGCCGGAACCTCGTGGAGATGGAATCAAATTTAAATCCTTGCATCTCTCATAAAGAAATCTGAAGAACATTCTTATGATACTAAAGTGGAGGATAATTTTTCATCGAAAAAAAAGTGGAGGATAATTTCTTATGGTTGGAGGGAAGTTTGTGGGAATATCATATTCCCACAATGGTGGAAATCTTTGGGGGCTTTGAATGGGAATCAAAGGGCTGGTAATCTTATATTACAAATCATATTTTTCCTCCTTTAATACTAAATTTTCTTTTGTACCCTTAAATTGCATTCTAGTTTTATTTTATAAATATTTAATTTTAAAAAAGTCAATAAAATTTTAAATTATTTAAACATATTTTTTCAATATAAAGTCTCATGTTTCCTTAATATCTATATGTATTCACATATATAAAATAAAAAAATTAAGAATTTAGAAAAAATAAATTATTAATTATCATACAATAAATTATATATAAAGAATTTTCTCTTTTTTAAAAAAAAATTAAACAAGTTTAAATATTTTGTATTGTGTAGCAAATAACATATATATAAAAGTTGTTCAATGTAAATTAGTTTGAACTGTAAATCTGATATTCATAATCTAACCAAATACAGTAATGTTAAAAATTCAAAAGATTTTCAACAATCTCATATTCCCAACAATGTCACATTCCTGCTCGTAACATAAGATCACTTCAACAAATGGACCATTAGGAATAAGTTGCATATCCATCACATTTCTAAGTAAGTTTTATAAGAATTGCAAAGTAGCCAAAACATACATTATACTAGATAATGTTATGCCTCCTCTGGTTGAGTCACATTTGATTGAGAACTCGTCTAATCCCGCCAATTCTGAATCCATCATATGAACTGAGGTTAGAGTCTTGACGCGTTATAATTTTCATGGTTCGATTCGAGATCGTCATTTTTAAAAGAACCCAAACAAATTTCAGTTGTCTAAATCTTGTGTTCTTTAGTCAGACTCCTTAAAGATCCATCTGAATATGAGTCTGAAATATGACCCATAGCCCTGCATTATCGATAATTGCAACGTTTGAAGCTATCATTGGTTCGGGCTCGTCTTAACGTTCTTTTGGATGTGGTTCCTCATGTGCACATAGCAGATGAGCTAGTTTCAGATGAACTTCTCGTTATTCTGCTTCCTTGTGAAGATTTATATGTTCTGATCATGCACTTGAACTACCATGTTCTTCTTCTTTGTAAAGGAAGTCTTCTGAAATTCTTCCTATATGAGTCTCCTCTCTTTTTCTTCTTTCTTTTCTCTTAGGGTTCTCTGATAATTGATGGAAAATCATTATTGTCACAACAAATAGGGTTCTTTTCTCTTTTGGGTTGTGGCTTGTTGACACCATTCTCTATAGCTTATTATTTAGGAAATACATTTTTAGAGCCATCGAGTCCGCTGTACCAAGGGTACCAACATCTATCTCTATGGGATGCATTTTTTTTGCAAAACAACATATGACAGGATACTTCTAATGTCATCTCACACTGGAATAGGCATTTACGAAACCAATTGATGTATTCATCTATCCTACAATATACTTATTAATTCTAGACCCAGAGGGCTTGGGTATGTACCCGCAAGCGCCCTCTCACTTCGAGCCTTACTTATTATATAGGGCTATAAAAGTTCCTGTAGCGAGCATTAAAGTAAGCCTACTTTCTGAAAGATACGAAAGGAGCAGCCAGAAACGGATGTCCCTTGGATCTTTTCAGTTTCATTTTCTTCAAACTATCCCTCTATTATGAAATTGGCTTTAAATAGGAAACCAAAACTTAATTAGGTTTAACATTGTCTAGATCCAAATCCCGTTTTGGACAGATGACTCTGCTAGTTTTTATAGATCTGATAGATCTACTCTGAAAACAATCATTCAATTGTTTGCACGAGATAAATCATGAACTATTCTTATGTTTTCTACTTTGGAACTATTGATGCTTTGTCCTTTTGATGTAAAGCTTCCATTGGTCTAAATGCATCTCTAATGTTAGCTTGTTTACTCTTGGAATAATCAGATGTATAATTTTTTTCTTTTCTTGATATCTAAAATGTCATATTTTAAATTAAGACTTCTCTGTTTAGGTTTTGAAATAATTTCAAAATCGTCTCTATTAATTCGATCAAGTTATCTATTTCTCCAGGTAGAATTATTACTTGGTTACTATGATCTCTAACTGTTTTTGGAATTATCTCAAATCCTGAGATATAGCTTAAAGCTATCTAGATCGATTTCCTTCAAATCAGTTCTCTCATATTTATTACAAGTTTCTAAATTCCTTTTGGGAATTTCTATTTTTTATTCCTAGGAACTGGAAATAATATAGTTTTCAAACTATTGTTTGATCCCATGAAATTTTTTAAATGTTCTTCATTAAGAAATAAAATAGTATTAATAATCTAATTAATATATTCTTCAATATAATATATGCTTTGATACAAATTTCAAGCAGTTGTATGTTATAGAAATAAAAACATGGGATGCAGAATAAATTGAACAAAAGAAAAAATGCGTAGGGTACAAGTCATCGACCTAAAAGGCTAGAGATCTAAAACTAACACTACAAGAATTTCGCGGGTAGGCGATGAAATCCGTTAGGCCACGACTACAATAAAATTTTTTCGCCAAATTCGTTGCCTTGCCGCGAATTTCTTGTATTGTAATATTCTAAAGTACTATAAGACAGTTTTGGCTAAATTAAGAAAGTTATAAGATTATTTTGGTCAACTCAAAAAAATTATGGACCAAATTGGCCAATGGTGAAAGTTATTTGGGGTTTTTATTCGGGGTTTTTATTAAAAAACACCAGCAGCTCAAAATACTTCAAATACAAGACCAGCATACCTAATACATTACGTATTAACACCAATATACGGAATACATACAAAATCAGGACCTGGCCATTATTTTTAAATGAATAATGAAATTAAGTTGTGAATAGACAAAACTACCCTTGCTTTTTGGACTTTTCTGCATAAATGATGTGAAATGTGGAGTGGAGAGAGAGTGAGACAAAAAGAATTTTGTTTTGGGGATTCAAAGCTCTCGCTCTTCTTCTTCCTCGGACCCGTCGAAGAAGCCATTAATGAGGTGAGAAGCTCCAAAACTTGGCTTGGAAGCAAGAACGGGCGGAAGGGTGGGGACGGCGGCGGCGACCTGGCGTCGTTGTTCTCTGGCGGAAGAGCGCAGCAAGCGGGTCGGCGTCGATTTCCAGGCGCACAGGGTGGGAAGCTTGTTGAAGAAGCCTTTTTTGGGAGGCCGAAAGCACGCATAGTGGGGGTCAAGCGGCGGGGAGTAGATTAGGGTTCGGTGGGTGGAAGGAGAAGGCTTTAAGAGGGTTTAGGGCTGTTATATAGGGTTTGGTGGCTGGAAGAAGGTTAGGGTTTGGGGAGGCAGTTATTTAGGGTTTTCTACAGGGTTTTCGGAAGTGGGTAGGGGTGAGGAAGATGGCAAGCAGGGAGCAAGGGGGTGGGCGAGATGTCATGTTATTTTGCCATTACAACGGATAAGCCCATCTCGTGCGTATAAGGGATGACGAAGCCCTTGCGGATGTGTACGGAAAGGTGACGGAGAAGTGGGCTAATCTATGTGCAACAACACACACGCTCCACTACGATGAACCCGACGGGGGCTACACAATGGAGATAATGAATGATGACGATGTGAGACGG
This sequence comes from Hygrophila difformis, assembly GCA_030278955.1. Lineage (NCBI taxonomy): Eukaryota > Viridiplantae > Streptophyta > Magnoliopsida > Lamiales > Acanthaceae > Hygrophila > Hygrophila difformis. The sequence goes on along the minus strand of JAOANR010000003.1, from coordinate 40,890,542 downwards.
ATGTCGAACTTGAATCGAGCAAAGGGACTGGCATTTGGGAAGATGACAGTGATGGAACGGGAAGCAAGAAACACGATCGTGTAAGTCTTTTAGGAAATTGCATTGAGTTCCTTACCGTTTAATATTTGGTTGTATGCGAGCGTATGAATGATATTATTTGCGTTAATGATACCTGGTTGCGATCATAGCTATATCTTTTAATAGTATCTGGCAATCTGCGAAATAGGACCATGATTCTTGAAACAGGGAAGTGGTTAACAACATCGGTGTTTTCCGTACACAACACTAGTATAGTATACGCATAAGAATAATGTTATACTTGCACATCACTGGTACGGCTACTGAATTTAACTAGTATTTAAGTTGGAAGTAACTTGTACTTCAGGGAACACACTGTAGCACATGATGACATGGACGACGAAGATACCGAGGACGAGGAGGATCAGAGGGTTATATGGGCCAATGCAATAAAGGGAGTAGGACAAAGGTTTAGGAATCAGGATCATTTCCGGAAGGTGGTGGCAAATCATTGTATTTCTCTTCGGCGTGGATATGAATTCGTTCACAATAACAAAAGCAGAATATACGTAAAATGCACGACGGAAGGTTGCGGTTGGCGCATATATGCATCATTACACAAGTCTGACAACTTGTTTGCGATCCGCACATGCACTTTGACTCACCGTTGCGGCGTTAATAATCTGCAATCGAGGACTCACCCAAATGCGAATGCGACATGGGTAGCGGCTTTCATAAAAGATAAAGTGCGGCGGAACCCGAATTACAATCCGAACATGGCTATCGCGGACATTCACGCCGCATTCAAAGTGGACATTAGCTATCGCACAGCGTGGAACACACGGGAGATTGTGATTAAGGAGTTACATGGAGACGATAAAGATTCCTTTGACAAGCTCCGGCTATTTTGCAGCCGCTTGACAGCATCGAACCCCGGGAGCGTGGCTGACTTGGAGGTGTTTCCTGAATCCGGAAAGTTCCGAAGGGTTTTCATTTCAATAGGAGGTTGCATTGAAGGGTTCAAGAGAGGCTGCCGTACGCTTATTGAGCTCGATGGGACCCATATAAAAAATAAGTGGAAAGGCGCAATACTTGCCGCTGTTGGTAAGGATGCAAATGCTAGGTTCATAACGCTGGCATTCGCAGGTACGTAAATTTCATGATATTGGAGTTTTTGAAGAGAAGGGATGTCGTTTGGGATTTGTGCTCTCCTCACCGTGGTGTTTTTTTTTTTTTTTTACAGTTGTTGACGGAGAGACGGATGAGAACTAGGAGTGGTTTTGTCTCCGGCTGAGGTCTATACTAGATGGTGATACAGAAGAGATCTGGTCCGAATACACTTTTTACACTGACCGGCACTCGGGTCTCATGAAAGCTATCCCAACCATTTTTAATGGGAGTCACCATGGCGTATGCCTACGACACCTCGTTGATAACTTTAAAAAGGATGTGAGTTTTACTAGTACTATATCATATAACTATAATCTAGAATGATACATGGTTTTATATAAAATTGGTACTATCCTTTTCAGTGACTGGTATATATGAACTACGATTACAGGTGCTTCGTAAGTACCCATACAAGAATAAGGATCACTGGACAGGGGTGCTGAAGGCTGCTGCGTATGCTCCGACATATGACGAAATGTTCAAGCATCTCAATACCATCCTTGAAGCAATGCCCTCAGCTGGTACGTTCCTTGAAAATTCAGAACCCGAAAATTGGGCGGATGCGTTGTTCACGGGCAAGAAATGGGGTGTCATGAACACAAACCTCATCGAGAGTTGGAATAGTTGGATTGTGAAAGCAAGGGGCTACGGTCCGTATGCAATGCTCGATGAAATTCGAAGACAAGTTATGAAGATGATGAACGATAAAAGAGAGGAAGGTGCTAGAATGGAAGGAAGATTGGCTACGGTGCCGGAGAAGATATTGAACGCTAATTACCTGGCATCCGGCGAACTTGAGCTGCAGCGCGCAACGGGCTCCTTGTTTGAAGTCCGGGAGAGGGCCACCCTACACGCCGTTGATGTGGAAAAGTGGACATGTACGCGTGGCTACTGGCAATTATTCAGGCTGCCCTGTAAGCACGGGTGTGCAGCGATCGAGAAACTGCAGTGCAATATTTATGACTACTGCGATGCTTACTACACCACTGAGTATTTCAGGGCGACATACGAAGCAGTGATATATCCTTTGATGATGGGTGGTGATAACTCGTAGATGAGAATGACGAAGACTTTATACTCCCACCGGACGTTCGGGTGCAGCCTGGCCGGAGAAAGAAAAAGCGAATCCCATCGCAGGTGCAATCGGGCAAGAACACCTGCCACATGTGCGGAAAATCATGTCACAACAAACGCACCTGCAAGGAAGCACACAGATATGCCGGGTGATTCAGCTGCGTCGTTCCATTAAGCCAAGACTGGTGTTATTTTTTATGTCAACTGGTGTTTTGTTGTTGATGCATATTTTTGTTGACGAACAAGTATTGTTTTGGGTTTTGCATGGTTTCAGTACTTGAATCTATCCTGTATGAGGATGGTTTCGATATATGATACCATTTTGAATGAAATGAAATAATCGGTTTCAGATGACGTGGTTCACGAACAAGAGTCGCGCACATCATATTTACACTTTACAGGACAGAACTAAAAAAATACAAGTCAATTGGTCAAGAAAACACTAATGTAATGGAGAAATAATACCAACAATTGTGTGAAAATACGGATGTTGTTCAACACATCAAGAAGTCAAAATTAATCAAGTCATTGTTCAACACGCATGGTCATAAGTGATCACCCCAAAATGGTCACAGGAAAAAAATGGCATGGTCACTCATGAACAAACAAATAAAGTAATAATGTTTATTGCATTGATGTTTTGAATGGATGGGTACTTATGTATATAAATGGAAGGGTCACACTTATAACATCTTACTCACTCACACATGATATCTTACATTATTTGATGCCACAAAATCGCTATTATTATTGAAGACGAATTAAACTACAACGTTGGCCCACGTAAAGATGCAATTGGGCGCTGTTTCGGCGTTTTATAAGATCAACTATGTGGATCAGCTAGTATACCAATAATATTAGAGTCGGATACCATTATGTAGAAAAACAAATACCATTGTCGTTCTCGATCTATATCATTGACTTTCTGGATTCATACCGTTATAATGTTTATTGTTGTTAAGGGTGTTGTAGAAGCTTATTGTTGCGAATTTACTGAGAACTGCTTCATTTTACAGATTTTCAACCCTTGTAGAACACCACCCCCCAACCATTAGCCATATCGAAACTAATGAACATCACTTAGCCATTTTCAACTCTTTTACTTTCTCAATTTATGCAATATACCAACACTTATATGAACCATTATAGGAACATCACTTTGTTAAACATAGTGAATTGTGTTCCAAGATTACTTAGTTTAGTCCAATACGTTACTTTGGTTTCAAGATTATACACATCGTTTAGCTCAACATCAAACATAATGGTACAAGATTATCCAAGTCATTAGGGGCGAATGCGATTGTTCAACATAAAATACCATTCATCACCTAGGTCAATACCAACAAAGGAACAACATCACCACAATTGTCCAGCTACAACCATGGAACATCAATCAAAATGCAAAATACCAACAACCATTCAAAAGTTGAAACAGTACTATCAATCCATCAACCCATAAAACTGTATCAATACTCAACAAATAATCAAACTATTGATCATAATCGATCAACCAATTCAGGTCATGACAGGAAGAGGCATCATCGTCATTCGGCTTGGAAGCATCAGTGGTGGGCACGGGTGCAGGAACTGTTGGGGCATCCGGCGTGGGGGCGGGAACTGCTGGGGCATCCGGCGTGGGTGCGGGAACTGCTGGGGCATCCGGCGTGGGGGCGGGAATAGCTGGGGCATCCGGAGTGGGTGCGGGAACTGCTGGAGCATTCGGCGCGGGTGCGGAAATAGCTGGGGCATCCGGCGTGGGTGCGGGGACTGCTGGAGCATCCGGCGCGGGTGCGGGAATAGCTGGGGCATCCGGCGTGGGTGCGGGAACTGCTGGAGCATCCGACATGGGTGCGGGAACTTCTTTGGCGACTTTTCGCTTGGCACGGGGCCATGCAGGGAATTTAGACGGTACGGTCAAGGCTAGGACGGCCGGAGCGTATGCAGCTAGTGGAACAGGAGATAGAGCACTCTCACGATCTGCCCTAGCATGATCAATGGGATCCGCAACCGTCGTCCTAGGCGGCACCTGGACTGTTGTCTCCTCCTCCATGGGCTCCGTCCGAGCCTGCTCCATCCCAGCATACTCCCCCATCGTCATAGCCTGCTCCACAGCAATCGGCTCCTCCTCCATCGTCTGTGCGTGCTCCTCATTAGTGGCATCCGTCCCCTGCTCTATGCCAATGGGCTCCTCCTCCGTCGTATGAGTCTCCTCCATGCCAGTCGGCTCCTCAACATTGGGAAGTGTCGTCCGCCCCTCATCGATGTCAGTGGGCTCGACCTCCAGTCCCCGATCTTGCTCCTCAACCATGGGATCCGTCGTCCGCCCCTCATCGATGCCCGTCGGCTCCGTAGTACGCCCCTCATCGGTCTGAACAATGGTCTGGGCCGATTTAGCATCATTCAGGAGGCGAAGCGCGACCCTAGCCCGGTACGCCTTAATATCAACTTTTTTCTCCATGCCCCAGTAGTCATCATCGTTCCGAACGAACGCCTCTGCCCACCACATGACGTGGACCCCACAGTCCACGGACGTGTCCCCCTGCTGCCGGCACGCCCTTCTGTACCCAACCCAATCTTGGAAATCCATTCCATGGGTCTGCTTCATGTACCATCGTAGGAAATTTGCCTGTTTCAATACAGATAGATTACAGGATGCATACAATTCATCCATACAACATAATACCAATCATTTAAACGAATACTACCAAGAAGTGGTTTCACTGTGTACCAGAAATATGAACACGGTTACTTACAATTTTGGCTGTGGGGGAAACGTAGTCTAGATGCCATTGAGAATTGTAGACTACAATTTCCAAGACCTTGGGGTCCAGAACTACCAAGAGCCAGTGGTATTGAGTATTCACGGGCACCAGGATATAGTCCAGCCCTCCCGTCATCAACATGCTCAGCCTCTCAAACTCATCATGCCCTGTTGACCAAAGATGTGATTTAAACCGTTTCTCATACTCTGCATCCGTTAGTTCGCCCTTCATCGTTTTTGGATACAACTCCAGTATGCTGGTCTGTGTAGTAATTCAATTTCAGAATTAAATCTACAAATATGCTTCTGTTCGACTGTATAAAATTATTAATGTTTACCGCTGTATACGCACTGATAAACCCAACTTTCGTGGGTATATCATTGGCTTGGCGAAATCGATCGCTGCACAACAGAGAAATGAATGCCGAAACTAGGTCGTTGCATACCGCTTCGTCAAACAGAAGCAGAAGAATACTTGATGGTAGGACGGCGAAGATGCCCTCCATATGTGACCACTGCCAGAATAACAATCCATGAACAAAATAATACAAGTCAACATACTAAACAATACCTTTCAGGTAGTTAAAAAATGCAAGTTCTACACAGAAAGTAAATACCTCGTGCCAGGTGCATCGATGAACTGTTCCAGCATTATTTTTCTTCCTCCGAGAGACTATTCACACCGGCGTATCCCCTTCGGTTCGAATACCGATAGCACAATTCCTCCTCCAAGTCCCTTCGCGAAGCAAGTTTTTTGGGAAGAGGAGGAGGGGCGTCAAGTTCCAACTTTCTGTTAACAAGCCTTTTCTTACTGCGAGTCTCCGATGAATAAAGTGGGGGATCCGCTTTACGCTTTCCCCGTTGTGTAGCTGTGGACAACGGATAAAGTGTAAGCGGATCAACATGTGATGATTTAGATTTAGAGAGAATTAACATGGCCTCGATTGCCACTGCCACCTCGTCATGAAATGGCTCATAAATTTTCATCGTCTTGCCAATATTTCTCCAATCAACCTTACCTTTTTTCAATTTCGCCATTGATTCATCATTCCCATATGCCACTGCTTGGGCAACCTTCTCGCTCACGTAGTCTTCGCTGTCGCCGGTGCTCTCAGAAGAATCAGCCACGTACTCCGAATGGTTACTGCTAGCTCCCTTCGTGGCGGGCTTCTTCTGCACGACCACATTCACCTTCTTATGCACAGCCAAATTACTATCAGCCTCGGACACAGAATCCTCGCCCTCCTCGTCACTGCTGCTTGTCTCCTCACTCGCAACCTCTTCCTCATTCTTCGCGTGTACCAGAAAATACAATCATTCGATCAATGCATACCAGTGTTGCATTCAATACTTGTTCAGTGTCATAATCATTTTTACTAACATATAATACTACGTATTTACCTGAACCGTTCGCTTTTCAAAGCCTGCCTTGCTTTCCGTTTTCTCCGCGTTCACCTCCCCCCGCTGAACATCCTCATCCTTCTCATCATCCTTCTTCTTTGGCCTCCTCTTCTTTTTCTTGATCTTGAGGGGAATCTCATCCTCGACCTCGGCGTCATCATCTTCTTCAACAGCATATTTTTGGGGGACGGTCGTCACAGGGACCAGAAATTTCCTCTCCCTTGAGCTTATTTTCAGAGGCCGACACTGATGTTTCCTAAGTTGTGTGAGATCCGCCCGACACTCGTTCAGTTTCCCGTATGATTCCTTCCACCGCACGAACCTGGGTATCACTGGTTCAAGGAGTGGTTCAGCCATGTGAGGGAATCGCTCGTAGAACCAGCCCTACAAAATAACACCATCATTCAGCGTCACATGAGGAGAGGCGTAATATGAAGTTGATATTGGTGTTTTGTATGCATGACACTGGTATTACAAGATAAATATTGAAAATTTACCACCACGCCGAGGGTGCAGCCATCGATATAAGTCTTGTTTTCCTCATTGATCCACCGCATCGAGTCTACGACGAATTCGTACACCGCAAGGCCCCAGGCGTACTTACTAAGCATCTTCAACCTGTCCACGTGGTGGACCAGAAAATCAGGAAGGGTGTAAGCCGACACCGGGAACAGGATGCAGCAGAATACCGCCAATACGAACGCCCTTGCGAAATCAAGGCAGTTCTCGGTGCCAGCCAAGCTACACATGAGATCCAGTATCTCCTGCCTTTTTAGTGCCCCGCTCGCATTGAAATACTTTTGCCTGAACAGTGATTTTGGCACACACCTCGTGTGCACGTGCATGCCCTCGTGCTGTAGCCCCAGCACCACAGAATATTCCCACGCTTTGAACTTCACTGTAAATCCTTCTCCGAAAACAAAGGCTCCCAAGTCCGCATTGAAGCACTCCACCAACGACTGCAGCCTCGCCTTGCTGCTGTAGATCGTATCGATCTTCGCAAAGTGGTAGAATGGAGTGGACTTGATCGCCTTCCATTGTTCGTCAGTTATTCTATCTCGTATGCTGCTCATTGCGTCTTGTAGCACACTCATGCTACAACGTGAAATAATGGTTGCCTGTCCGCTCGTCTTTGCATTGTCCTCCTTCTTTTGCGTCTCTTCACTTTCATTCTTCTTCGATCTCTTCTCTTCCGAACGACGTCTCGGGGCCATTTCTGGATACCTGCCAACACATTTCAATTATACCAATGTAATGCGCAAATCATACAGGTGTACCAACTCACATACATGCCCAACACCAAAATCACAAATTTTTGCAAGACCATGGAATAATGCAACAGAAAAAGACATGGCTCCATATCATAACACCTTGACTAGTGATTATGCACGACTGTCGTAAACACAAATCATGCAAGGATTTTTCAACAAGTATGCAAGTTTAAACATCACCGGTATATTTTCAATATGTCACAGGTATCAAAATCAAAAAATATCAAAACCCCAGGTACGATTGCATCAACAAGAAACAATTTCAACCAATAATTGATTTTTCCAATCTCACTTCAGACCAAATCAAAAACCACATAACAAGAATGAAACAGGGGCATTGGTATACCGAATGCAGATCAACAAAGAACGTTTCGAAACCCCAAAATGACACTGGTATCAAAATTAAAAAATACTCCAAAACCCAAAATCAATAGCACCGAACAAGAAACCGATTGAACCAAGAACCAAGCTTCCCCATCTCACTTCGATCCACACACTACTAAATCGTTAGCAACAAATCGTTACCAAGAACTACCCAATCGCATCAACAAATCTCAAACCCTAAACCCTAAATCGTCCTCCTTCAACATCGTCAAATCATAAAAAACAAATCAAAAATAATGCAGAAAACAAAACTCATCAACTTCCTAGCCTCCATGTACGGTATCGCTCCATTTAAATATGAAGACCGTTTTTTTCATTTTACCGTTCAAAGAGCCGGTGAATGGTGGTGGTGAACAGATCGCTCCCGATTCCCCTGTGTGCAGCGGCAAACTTCAAATGGGGAAGTGGGGAAATGGAGAGCCCGTTTTTGGAGAGTCGACGGTTAAAAGAGAAGGAAGTTGGGGAGTGGTGAACGGCAAGTGGGGGAGTGGAACCGCTGCCTTCAATTTTGGGAAGAAGATGAATGGTGGAGTCGCCGGTTACAAGGAGGAAGTGGGGGAGTGGGGAAAGGCGTCGCCGGGAGCATTAATTGCGGGCAGCTTTTCAGACATCGGTTCTCCCCATGACAAGACCAAAGGGTGAATTCCCTATTTTACCCTCCATCCCAAAACTTCATTATATTTTCTAATAGGGGTAGCTTGGTTATTTCGCAAATTCTATATTCAAAACTAAATCTAAATACATTGGGTGGTACTCAATAGGAAGTATTTTGGTATGGTGGTCTTGTATTGGGAGTATTTTCCAGACCTGACCTTTTCTTTACATTTCCCATTTTTATTCCCTCCCTCCCATTCCCATGTAATTTATCATCAGTACCCTATTTGCAACTTTGACTTTTGCCTTATGTTGATTCCACATTGGTTGTGGTGTGTTTGTCCCCTTGTTTATATGGGGCAAGAACTATTTCATCCATTGTCAACAAATTTTGAATTGGAACTTTTTTGTCCCTATCTTAATATGATATCATAGCCATGTGTACAGATAGGGGTGAACACGGTTTGGTTTGGTGCGGTTTCGCACCAAATCCAAACCAAACCACAAAAAATAAAAAAGTTTGGAAAAAAAATCAAATCAAACCGAAAAAACGGTTTGGTTACAGTTTTACCAAAATTTTAGAAACAAAAAAATCTTATGAATTCAGTCGTAAGTGTAACAGTCCAAACTCTAAAATGCTAATTAGTAGTTAAAAAAACATAAGTTCACTATTTACAAGCCAAATAGTTAATAAATTAGAACTATTAGAAGCTCTTAAAAAAATAAAACTACAATTATAAATACATAGACAATTATTCGAAAACAAGTATTTTGTCACTCTAAGCCCAATAACTTATAACATAAAAAAACAACAAATTATTTATATATATATATATATGAATATATATATATTATTATTATATATATATGGGGTTTGCGCTTTGGTTAGTTTTTTCTCAAAACCAAACCTGAATCGCAAACCACGGTTTTGTAAAAAAAAAAAAAAAAACAAACAAACAAACATAAATTTTAAACCGCAAACCAAACCAAGCTGTCAAAATACGGTTTGGTCTGGACTAGAACGCACTCTGAACAACTCTAAGTACAAGTAGAGGAGTGTTTTTGGATCCAAAATGGGGTATTCAATTTTGAGATATTATCATCTCGAAAGTAATGTGCTGAAATCCCACATCGGAAAGGTTGTGGTACTCCTTCTGAAGAAAAGACTCACTCCACGTATCACTTGATTTTAGATTTGAGACTCCTATCCATAATTCTAAACCTTCAAAATCGTAATGTTAATCATCATGGAACTTATAAGTTCCTGATCCCCCTCATAATTATCTGATTCAGGTGGCTCCATATTCACCGTTAGATGATATTTATAACCACAATAAACCCCTCTCATTCATAATAACAACACTCTTCTCCCAATATGACATAGAGCGCAAAATGGATCAAGGAAAGTCAAAACTAATGCAACTCTGAGGTGTTCCTCTAGCATCTGTTAAATCCTCAATCTGCATTCAATTGCCAATGGATCAAGAATCAATAGGAACAATCCTCAATGCAAGCATTTAATATACAAGTTCACACAATACATGCAAAGGGGGTCCTAACTCATAAGGATGTCTAACAATGAGAAAGGATAATGACGCTCAAAATAGCCTGAAAAATATGTATCTGACTTATCTCAAGTCACTACAGTTCATAAAGATTCAAAAGAGCTTCAGGATCATGCAAACAAAGTTCATACAAAATTTGCAACACAAAGTTGTGACAGATTTGGAAACAACCAGCTTTACTTTATTCCAGTATTTTTTACTAGAGATTAATTTTTATTTGCTCTAGTTTTGCCTCTTGACACCACACTTTATTTCTTTATTTATAATTTTCCTGCAGTTGTTATTTTTTATTTATTTATTTATTTAATTTTCTTCTTCTTTTTTCTTTTTCCTTATTTTTGTTATTATTATTTTTTTTTTGGAGCCACTACTGTATGCAACAGAAAGGAAAACCAAAGTGTGAATCCGCTAGGTATTCAATCAAGAGCTATTTCAGGTGAGAACTCAGAACATTAAAGCATAAGGATCTAAAATTTGGAAATCATAAACAAGGATTCAAGAATTAAAATCAATCTAAATTACCTGCAAATTCATATTGATACAAAACCAGCATTATGAATGTCGCAACTGATACGATTTTAATGTGAAACAGAAGAACAATAATGCTTCCAGCTCATTTAAGGTTGAAGGATCATACCCTCGGCAAAAGCAAAGAATTCTCATTAAGATTATGGTTAGAAAACCTTCATACACATGAAGAAAAATCAGGAATTTAAGTCTTGTATCTTACATTTAGCTAATTTACAGGGACTTAAATAAACTTTCAATATGGAAAAGAAGATATATTTATTGACCTTAAAACTATAATAAAAGTCTACAAAATGTTCGAGCAACTTATAAATTGTTGACAAAGTTTGAAATCTTTCCCACCAATGTTACTGTAGCAGTAAGAGGTTTGCTACAAACTGCACGGAAGCTCACTCTCAGTGTTAAACTTCCCTCAACTGCAGAATATGCATTAACCAATATTTTAGCAGTGTTTTAGGCCCTAGGGAGATCTGTTGGGGGAAGCAGCTATCTTGCAGTCTGAACCTTCCATCTGCAGAAGTTACTACTACCTGGCCATTTCCAGCAGTGAAACTTCTTGACCATGTGAAAAAGATTTGAGTAATTATCAATGAAATACCCATCCAACACTTTGAATTTTGTTGAATGGAAAAGAACTTAATCCTTCAATCACTAAACCAGCACCCATTTAGTTTCTAGTTTTTTATTTTTTATTCTCTCTCTCTCTCTCTCTCTCTCTCTCTCTCTCTCTCTCTCTGACACACACACACACACACATTTCATCACCAGATCATCCATAACTTAAGACTGTATATAACTTCTCTTTTCAGATTACATCTCTTGCAAGGCTAGGCCATAAACTAACCAACAAACTCCCAAAAAAGTGATTCCAAGATAATGCAGTTCTATTCAATCAGGAAAATACATATTTGATGCAGTACACGAACCTATAGCATTTATTCATGAGAATTATATAATAAATGTATGCATACAGAACGAACATTCAGTCTCCAAATTGGAATTTTCAACGAGGGATTAAAAAAATTTATATTGCCAAGTTTTTAACTAACCTGAATTCATCTGCCAAGTGCCAATCCATATTCAAACAAAAGGATCTATTTACTCCCTTTCGATTTGAATTGTCACATGGCTGATGTTGTATTCCCTCTTGATATAGTCAATGACCTTGTCCAACACCAAGTCAGCATTGGCTTCGGGCCTAATTTTAACATGGCAAGCTAGCAAGATTTTCCCCACAGTAATCGCCCAAATATGCAACTCATGGACTGCGACAACTTCCTCCATCTCACAAAGGCCTTTTTCCAGCCTTGTTGCATCAATCTCTCTGGGAGTGCTCTCCATGAGAACCTCAAGAATGCTTCTGAGCATTCTAATGGTTGTGCCCAACACTATAATTGAAAAAATTAGGGTGCAGATCAAATCAACAATTTTCCATTCTGGTTTGTACCAAATTATAGCTCCACCAATCATAACGCCCATACTCTGTATAGAATCTCCTAGCACATGGAGATAAGCACCTTGAACATTTATGTTGCGTTGCTTCTTTTTATGTTCACTGTCTGAGTTTCCTCTGGGGCTATTGAGCAAAGGCTCACTAAGGTGCCCATCATCTGTATGACGGTGTTCTCCTTGGCTATGGTGGTGAACCCTGGTAACACTCACTCCATGGCTGTAGATGTGGTCATCATCACTGCCATGATCATGATCCTCATTCCCATGACTGTGATCATGCCCATCACCGTGACTGTGGCTGTGGCTGTGTCTGTGTCCGTGTCCGTGGCTATGTCCATGATCATGTCCCAGCAAAACAGCCATGATAATGTTAACCAACAATCCAAAAGCAGAGACCAAAAACATCAAAAAGCCTTGAACTTCACCAGTATTATGGACAAGTCGAACAATTGCTTCATAGACAAGAATCCCTGCAAGAAGCCAGATCATCTGAATTGAGACCAGGGCCCCAAGTATCTCTATCCTGAAAAATCCATAAGACTGGCGTGGCGTTGCTTCCCAGCCTGCAGCCCATAATGAAAAAAGAGAAATAGCAAATGCGGCAACATCTGAGAGCAAATGAGCAGCATCAGTCAATATTGCAAGACTATTAGCTTTGATACCCCCAACAACTTCAACACTCATGAAAATGACGCACAAGACAACTGCAATCAAAAGTTTCCGAATAGACGTAGAACGCTCTTGTGCATCCTTAGAAGAGCTCTTGCTATCAGAGAAACCACATGGTGCTCCTGCACATGCCTTGCTTCCACTGTAACCCCTCTCATTGGATGGCACATCAGAAGAAACATGAATAGAGTGCTCATGTTCCACAGTTTGACCACTCATCTGCAATTTGATTTGGAGAAACCACACATAATTTAGGACGCAAAGCTTTCAAAGACTATACCTTTTTCACATATCATTGCTAAAATAGTTCCATATAAACTATAGCAATAGGTAAGCTAAACCTATCAACCAAAACAAAATACAGAGAATCAGTAAGTCAACGGAACCAAAACCATTGTGCATTATAAACATGATTTCATAGAGACAAAAGCCTACAAAATGAAAATCAAGAAGTTGCGAAAAGGTAATAACCGCAGAAGATCCAAGATGTAGGTGGTGTGAAGTGTGAATGCATAGATCTCACAAGTAAACAGTATTAGGATTAAAAGGAGGCTGGACACGGCCGTACCAGGCGAAGTAAATTATTTAATACTTCTACTTTGCAACAAAAATCTAATCAATCCCAACAAAAAAGGAGTACCTTTCCGCAGATAGAAAGCGGGGTGGCGGCGATTGTTGGAAATTTGTGGCAGAAAGAGGAACGAATATACGATTCGGCTGCTAAATGGCAATAGTAAGAGTAGCAGGGAAAGGGAAAATTAGGAGCACAAGAGAATTGGTTGATGGTTTCGTGTGGGTCAGCGGGTGTGTGTGGTCGTGCTCCATGCCGACTTTCCCCTCGATGATTGATTTTTGGGAAATTTTGAACTAGTTGGAAAAATATTGGGTGCCCTTATCATGTATGAACTCCTAAAAAGATAACTACAGCTAACATAAATTTCAACTACCATGCATCATCATTTTTTTTTTTTTTTTCTATTTTTACTCCAAAAATTTTCACTAAAACATTAACTAATTATTTCATTTTTTCTCAATTCAAATAAAAATCACATTAATTAATTACTAAACTTTAACATAATAATTCCTTCTACCTAAAATGTTATGCCCAAAAGTTATGAGACAACATTATCGGAGGAAGTACTAAAATAGAAATTAGGATTCTTATCCCCATAAGGCATAAGATATAGATAGTATACAGAATTTTGAAATGCAAATTGTGTTGAATTTTTTTAACGAATCGATACAAGTGTCTTCTTTAATTTGGACACTCTATCTAGATACAAATTATATAAAATATATATTCTAAAACAATGAAATCAAATGAATATAACAAGACTGACTATCTTTTATAAACAAATATATACTTGTAATAAAATTGAGTCAGAGTTGAATAATAAATAGTGTCAAAAGTCAAACAAGACACTTAAGGTGGGACGGAGGGAGTATAAATTTTGGTAATAAAATTCTCAACCCATCACATAATCTTTCCATTTTATTTCTATTTGTTTAAAATTGTATTGTTCTTGTTTGGCAACACAACTAAATCGAATCAGCTAATTTATGAGATAATGTGAGACAAAATAGATTTTTTAAAGTGATAAAATAAATTAAAACAATATCAAATCAGGTCTTTTTGAAATCGCTGCAAATAACAGCATTTTAAATTTTGGCTTATTTTAGGTAAAAAATTGGCCTCAAAATTGTCAATCAGCTAATTTTTACTAATTTATTACTTATGTAATCAGTTAACAGACTCCCAAAAATTCCATTGTTTTTTTACTTTTATTTTTATTATACTTATATTAGTTGGCTATCTTTCTACTATATAATATATTAAACCTCTTAGTGCTATAAACAGTACCTGCAATAAATTTTATTTTATAGACAATATTGGGCTTTCAGGAAAATAATTTAAAAGAACCCATCAAAACAGCTTTATTTTCAACACATATGAAACAATCTCAATGTCATCCCAATAATAATTTTGGGTTTACGCACCCAAAATATGAACACTTGTAACTTTTTTTTTTTTGAGAAAACATATTTTATTATCACTGCAATGCCAAATACATCCTCAATCATGTCACTACTCTCAACACGCCGCACCATATAGTTTCATAACAAAGTGCAGCAGACATAAAAATGAGAGGTGATAAGAAAACAAACGCCAAACAAACACTAGCAGCAAATCAGGAAAACAGACGCTAGCAAAACATTCTTCAGTCCAGCCTTTCAGACGCTAGCAGCAATCAAAGCAGCAACAACCAAAATAGGAAAAACAAAACGCTAGCAGCACGAATTTTTCAATCCAGCCTTTCAGCATCACTCTTCAAAACCATTCTTCAACCAATTCTTCACTTTTTGCTCCTTTCCTCGCCCAAAAATCCACTAAGTCATTTCTCTCCCTCAACAGATGCTTCACCCTAACCATCCATGCACATCTCTTGATCGCCATAATAGGATCCATTAAGTGATGGAAACGCCATGGGACGGTCTTTGTTTCCTTCAACCATTTCACAACGTTCAACGAATCGCATTCAAAGATAATCTTTGGAAGAGGAAAATCTTGATCGTGAAGTAACCCTTACATACCCGATTGATTGCAATTATTTCTGCAGCAGAGGAATCCATGCATTCAATTCCATCCGAAAGAATAAAAATCACACGCCCCTCTTCGTCCCGAATCACGCCACCAACTCCAGCCGATCCCGTATTACCTATCGATGACCCGTCTATATTCATCTTTCACCAACCTATCCATGGCCGCTCCTATACAAGCCTGCCACAGAGTATTTTCATTTGCCTACAGTTTATCTGAACCAACCCTTCTGGGAAATTTTCTTCCAGCCTGCTCAATGACATGTCAACACCGTTAAGCTCCAATTTCCGCCAAATACAAGTCCTCCACTGTATCTCATCCATTGCCACCTTGATATCTACTTTCCTGTCCTTTCAAAGCCACGCCATTTCTTATTTTCCAGGTTGTCCAGAAACAAGCCAAACCAGTAAGTATCCACACTCCCTTCACTCCTTTCTTAAGCTCCAAACTGAACCACCACTCAACCAGATTCGCTACTTTACCTGGTAGCGCCCAAACTACTCCAAACCAACTCTCCCCTATATACCAAATGTCAGGTGCAACTTTGCATTGACATAACAAATGATCTACAATCTCGGCTTCCAAACCACAGGAAGGGCAGAGAACGTTCCCACCCTGCAGGCAGCCCCTTCGAACTAGCAACTCTCGTACAGGCAGCACGCCCTGAATAATTTTCCAAACCAATAGTTTATTTTCATGGGACATTGGACTATCCATAAGCTCCGCCACAACCAACACCTCTCCACCACCTCAATGTCCTCTCTGTGGTACCTGCAACTACTAGTTAGGAATTCGCCATTCCTATCTTTCACCCAACTAACCCTATCATCTACACATAGGCTAATATGTTTCCCTGTAAGCATCCCCATCAGACCGTCCCACGCCTCAGATTCCCAACCAAACACAGCTCTTCTCAGTTGAACATTCCATTTCCACTCAATCCCCACCCAATTCCCAAACTCTGAAATATAACCTGTCTTGTTGACAGCTAGAGCGAAGATGCGGGGGAACAACTCCCTTAATGGCCTGCCTTCACACACCCAGATGTCTTGCCAGAACCTCGTTGACACTCCATTTCCAACTTGAATTTAGAAACCACCCTCAGTTCCCTCCATCCTTATACCCTCCCAGGCGCGACTTATATACCCCCATAATGATTTGCTATAGACTGCTTTAGGTCTCAAAGGAGAACCCTTATCATAGTACTTAGCGTCGATCACTTCCTTCCACCATGAGAACTCATTCCCAAACCACCACCTTCACTTCAACAGCAGTGCACTATACAACATCTTGATGTCCCAAATATGGAGTCCCCCATCATCATTATGTCCAAAAATTAAATCCCAGCTCGTTGTGTGCAATTTCCTAATCCCGTCTCGCTCATTACAAAAGAAACGGCTTTTCGACATCTCCAAATGGTCCCCCACAGCCTTTGGTACTTTGAAAATCGATAGAAAAAATACCGGCAAGCTACTTAACACTGATTTGATCAAGCAAAGCCTCCTCGCTTGAGAGAGCATTCTTGCCATGGATCACAAGTGTCTATCCGAAATCAAGATCAAAAAGAGGGGAAAGAAGAGAATCGATCAAACCAAAAAGAAAAGAACAAATGAAACAAAGAAGAACAATGTACTTGGTGATGGGGAAGGATGTGCTCTCGGCCACATCCTCAAGAGGCAAGAGACCCGGAACCTTCTAGTTCGAACCATATGCCGCCACGGATGCCTTCCAAGAAAGACGTCGTGGAGCCTCCTTCAAGCAATCCCCGCGTCACGACCCCAACAAGCGAACTTGAGGAACCGATTTGCCATTCTTCTCACATGGAAGCCTCGGCCAAAGAGGTGGAAAGGGGGTGGTCGGCCGTGACTATGGGAGGAGATGGAAGGATACTACTTTGAGGGTTCTAACTACCTCTCAAAGGGAAATCAAGAGAACAAGAGATCCTCTCTAACTCTCAAAATGTGTTTTCAATTTCAAAATCAAAGCTTTCTCATACAGGTGTGCCTTGAGGCCTATTTAAAGGCTCAAGTGCAAGTCACAAAAATGGAATAGGGGTTGGCCATGTTGCCAAACAAGGCCCTTACTCTCAACCTCGTCCCCTAATAACTTCCAACAAGCTTAACCTCTCTTAGGACAAGTCCAACCTCCTCCAAGGCACATCCAGCTCCCAAACACTAACCTAGGAAATACCTAGTCAACCTAGTATTGATATGTCTCAACACATGTGTCTTGTTGAGATCATATCATATAGGAAAAACAAGACATAATCCTAAACTAGATTACTTTTGGACATGTAATAAAAAACATGGTGAACATGTCCAAGCCTTATCTCTTTCTCCCTTCAAGCTTGTTTCCTCCTCTTTCTCTTGTCCAAACTCTTTCTTTCTTTCTTCATTCTTCTTCAACCTTTCTTCCAAGTAATCATGATGTTGATCCCAAGATTGTTGAATCCGGCATGTTGATTGTTGGATTCGGACTTGGGTCTTTCTCGGTTCTTGTCTTTGTCATCAGTCCACTTGGAAGTTGGAGTTGACCTTTGATATCCTTGTCACCTAGCATCTTGATGCCTCCATGGAACTTGGTTCCCAACATGTTATCATGTGCCACACCATCTCGTGCCATGTCATCACATGCCTTGGATGCTTCTTCATGCCTTTAAGCTCCTTCGAAATGGCTTCCAAGTGTGCTTGCATCATTCTCTTTAGCATTTCATCCCACCGCAAGTAGGATCTCTTGTTTGGACAAATTGATCGGATTTGACATCCTTGTCACACTCTCCCCCTTGAAAAGTTTTGGACTCTAAACCTTATCTCAAATGATCCTACAAAAGATTAAGCCCATAAGAGAGTACGACAAAATAGTATACTACAATTATGTAAACAATATCCACGATATCTAAGTATACTCTCAAACATCTTAACAAGTTTAAACTTGCAACATAATAATAAGAGTAGAACATGCCAAAATGGCATATCATGGAAAGTAATAAACATCCTACAATTATAAGGCATGTAAGAGTAAAGGTAGATCTTAATGAGTATCCTAAGTAAACTTTCATTACAACTCATATCATGTATAATAGGATCTATGTAAAGATGCTCAAGTATTCTAGAATGCATATCAAAATTTCTCAAATAAACCTCATAAGGCCTAAAAAGATCCACAAAATGATTCTTAAGTAATCTAGCATGTGTATCCAAGTACTTCAAGTAATGCTCATAAGACATAAAAGATTCTATATAGCATTGTTCAAACAATCTAGCATACCAATCATCACTTCTCAAGTAGTGTTCATACTTCATACTAGATTTTAAAGAATATGATAAAGAATAGTGATATGCAAACAATCTAGCATAAATATCATCGATTCTTAAACATGGCTCATTCCTCATGCTAGAATTTAAAGAACATGATAAAGGTCCTATATGGTGATGTTCAAACATACTAGCATACTTATGTAATACCCGAGAAATCAACATCGGTTATTAAATCCGAAAATTAATTGGATTTAACTATCGCAATCGAAATAATTCCGGGAGAGCGGAATTAAATATTTTCGGACGATAGTAACTCGAAGAGAGTTATCGGAGTATCCAACAATCATGGATAATTCCTATTATGATTTTTTTTAAGATTTAAGAATCATAATATAAAAAAAAAAAAAAGGTTGAAGGGGCCGCAGCCTGGGGTGGCGCGGTGGCCGCGCGGTGGCGCGCCACCGGCGCGCCACCACCCCAGTAGCAGCGTTTCAAAACGCTGCTACGCGTTTCAAGCTTGATATTGCATTTAGTTCGATCTTGGATGCTTTGAATCTATCCCAACTTCTTCCCAGATGTTTGTGAATATATTGAGACACCATTGGATGAATCTAGAAGCTTCTAGAGCCTCCACTTAGCTGAGATGAGGGTGGTTCATGCATGAGATTAGTGTTGGGGGATGGATAAGTTTGTGGGTTGATTAAGTAGTAATGGGGGCTCCATAATCCGAGGTATGACTGCATTCACACTCCCTACACTCCCTAGATGCATTAACACCTCTTTTAGGAGTCCTAAGTATTCCATTCTTATCCCAAATCAGTCCCCAAAACCCCCCATGCACACTAATCCGAAAATCAGATTTCCCTTGGAGAGTTGAGAGTACTTGGAGAGTATTCTTCCTTGTAGCAGTGGTGTGGACGAGATTTAGGCTCCCAATCCCTTCATCTACAAGTTGGTAAGGGTTCTAATCTAGTTCTTGGTCTTTAAAACTCGAATCCATCATTCTTATTAGAGATCTTCTTCTATCACTCTCAAAATAGGATTCATTCGGTAGATCTTGGAAGTGAGAGGCTGTTCCGGACGAATTTGGGGGTTCAACCAAAGAGGATTTCGACACTACACTCTTGAGAAGTAAGTTAGTGTTGTGCATCTCGAATTTTAGAGCTTTTGGTTGAGTATTCATTGAGTTGCAGTTCGATCTTCATCCTATGCCAAAACTGTCTTTTAGGGTTTCTTCCGAGTAGATTTTATTGTTGTGCTTTTCTCGCATAGATCCTTTCGTTTTTGGAAGAACTTGTCTAAATGAAAAATGTTCCTAACACTTTAAAGATGATCTCTGTAAATTTTCATAATTTTTGGACTTGATTTGAGCATCGAAAAAACATCTGGTATTTTCTGAAGTGCATGATGACAGATTCCATTTCATAGCATGTTCAGTTTTGTAGACCGTATTACTCCTAGCTACAATCGTTTTTGATGGTTAGTTTCTTCATGAAAATTGTTCATCTATGTGTCTAGTTTATTCCTGTAAAATTTCAGAATTTTTGGATCACTCTTCGAATTGTTATGGATTTTTAAGTAAACTGTGGTCGGATGAACAGTGATCTTTGCACCCTTTGAGAATGAGTTTCTGAAATGATTTTTTTTGGGCAACTTAGAGTTCGAATTTGCTAAGGCCTATTTCTGAGAAAAACGTTTATTTTGATGTCTCCTAGTAGCTATAAAATTTTCAGAATTTTCTACAAAGTTTTACTACATTTCCTAGTACGAGTTTGAAAACTGCCACGGTGTGTTCTTACCGGTAAAACTTGGTTTCGTACGTTTTGATGGTTATTGAGTCGATTGCTACTCTTTTGTGAATCTTATGTAATCTGGAAATGTAGACATGGGTTATAATGATTAAATTGTGCATTTTGAAACTTTGTGAATTTTGATCGAGTTAGATGCCCAATTTTAGAGGGTAAGTGCACTTGGCGTGGGCTCGTTGGGCCGCCCCCTCTTTTTGGTGGCCAAAACGGCGCCAAGGAAATATTATGTTGCGTGATTGTATGAGTCTATACTCCTAGGTGTATCCGTAGGGGTTACCTAGGGCTCCGGAGTGTGTCTGTATAGGGTCCGCTGCTCTCACATTGTGGATACCGTCGGCTTGTGGACATAAGTGCCCAAGCGGGTAATTGATCCCAAACGGCTAAGGCCCAGGATCGTTGATGCCGGCAGCTTGTGGACATAAGCGCCCAAGCGGGTAATTTTTGGATGTCCTCGATCAAAATGAACATTGGTAATTATACATGTGGTATAGTGAAGAATTTCCGTAAAGTGTTTTCTCGTTTATTTCTAAATACTAAAATTCCATCTTTTAGTACCCTTCTAAAACTTTAAAGTTTGTCATGCTATACATTAACTTACGCAGTACCGTTTGTACTGATAAATTGTTGTTTTCTATTTTTCGCAGAGTAAGTGATGGCACATTGGGATGGGATTCTCAAAAATAAGGACTTGTCGCATTTTACCGTTGTTTAAAATTTCTGCACTGGACTTTGGCACTGGACTTTGGACTTTGGTTTTGGCCGTCTGTTTGGCCCACGTTTTTACTTGTTTTTAGCTTCCGCACTGATTATTACTGTGATGCATGATATACTCTGATTTTAATTCGGGCATGATTGAATAGTTTTTAAATTGTTTAAAAATTTGATACAACTTAGCCTTAGCATTTTTCTAGATGAGCTCGACTTGGATCGGGTCTTGTTTAGAAAAGTGTGGCGGTAATGCCCTGGCCTGGGAAATCAAATCCGGGGTGTTACAAAGTGGTATCAGAGTCCGAAAATTTTAAAGCTATTATTTTTCGGCCCGCTATAGAGGCCCAAATTATTCAATATTATTTTTAAGCATTTTGAGTAGTATTTCCATGGAAAAAGGGAATTTTATTTTTGAAACCCATGGAAAAGTATATCTTGCAAATTCGACAAGTCTTAAAAAAAAAAAAATTAGTACTATTTTTGGGGGAAAGCATGTGCATTAACAAAGTTATTTTATGTGTGACATATCCCTTAATGTAAAAATTTGCATGATTAGATGGCCGACCCAAGATTACAGGATTCCATCATGCGTTTGTTGTGCTCCATGTCGGATATCATGCACGAACTTCGCCATATCTCTAGGGATGCCGCAAACGATAGAAATAGGATTGTGGCTATAGAGGAGAGGATGGAGGCTATGACCATTAGGAGTACCCAGATGGCTGCTCGCCACGATGCTCTTGCAGCTGAGTTCGAGGATTGCCGACACCACGTGCACATGTTGCAGGGACGCATATTTGCGTTGGAGGAGGTCATTGTTGGGCTGCAAAACCAGCTTAACCCCAAGCCAGAGATGGAAGAGGAGGAGGAGTTTGATCCCGATGAGTTCATCAACGTTGAAGAAGAGGACCCCGAGGAGGTTGTGGAGAACCCTCCACTGCCTCTTGATACCGACGAGGAGGTAGAGGCCGACCGTAGGATGCTCGGCTACTCCCCGGATTATTTGCTTTAGGGGTTGCATGTGGTTTCTGTGATGGACTTCGTTGCTTGCTTTTGCTAGTTTTCTTTTACTCCGTACATTGCGTATTCGTATATTCACATTTTGTTACCATATAGTTATCACATTTTACGTAGTGATAACTTAGTAAGTATATCATGATGTAACCCTCGCTGTTAAAGCATTTTATCTATGGAATTTCGTATATAGTGTTCTTCCTTCTTGCCATTTCTGTTCTCTTTTCGCACCTAGAGTTTTGGAGATAGGATTCTGACCATAGTCTAACTCGACTATTAACTTCCATCTAACTGCGAATCTAACCTCTGCGTGCTTGATCATCAGAATGCCGCCAAGGGGGAGACCTAGAGTTGAGATTCCAGTGAATGAGAACGTTAATGCTCCAGCTGATGCGAACCCGCCGAATCCTGGAGTTCAAGCTAACCCTGTTCCCAACGCACTTGATGAGCGATTGAGGACAGTTGAACGAGTCCTCATTGCTCTAGGAAACGCTGAAGTCAACCGGGCACAGGCAGCAGTACCACCCCCAGCAGCTAGAATAAATTATTTGGCGATGGTAAACCCTTACCAGCCGCCCCATTATGAGGGACAGGAGGATCCCGCAAAGTTGGAAGACTGGCTAAGGACTTTTGACAAGCTGCTTACTGCCATCAGGTGTCCCGCGAATGAGAAGGTTGGTGTGGCTGTGTACTACTTGAGTGGAGAAGCTGACGAATGGTGGCAAAACCACCAAGAAGGACTTGCCGATGGTGAACACGCCTACTTCTGGGAAGAGTTTAAGGAGATGATGAGGGAAAGGTTCTATCCCCTCAGTACAAAAACTGCTAAGTATGAGGAATTCATAAATCTCCGACAAGGCACCCAGACAGTTCAAGAATACTATGCGAAGTTTAAAGAGCTCGTCCGATTCGCTCCAAGGCTGGTACCAACCGATGCTGATAAAGCCCAGAAATTTGAGATGGGGCTGAATCTCAGCATCAGAGAGATCTTGGTTGGCGGACAACACACAACTCTACAGGCTGTTTACGATCGTGCAGTGGCAATTGCACGAGTACAACAGCTGAAGCGCAAGGACCATGGGGAGACAAGCAAGGGCCTAAACAATTTCGATAAGAAGAGTCGGAACAATAAAACTGGAAATCACTTCAGAAGGGGAAATGACCAAGGAAGGAATGATGGTCATAGGAAGCCAGATAACAGAGAGCTCAACCGAGGAGGCCAAGGAGGTTGGAGGCCGGATAACCAGGGCGCCTTCATACCCAGATGCCGGGAATGCAACATTCCGCACTTGGTGCGTGAATGCCCAAGACCGGGGCAGTGTTACCGGTGTGGCCGAGAAGGCCACATGAAAAAGGAATGCCGGACGAGGGAGGACCGCATTGACAAGAGGTTGGATCTAATAAACCGTCCTCAGGGCAACAGGCCAGCCGGGCCAAACCAGCAGGACAACCAAGGACAGAGATTCCCGCAGGCACAGAGGCCACCTCAGAATCCAAATCAGCATGGGAATCAAGGAAGGCCAGTAGGACGCCTGAACGTGATAAATCAAGCTGACTTAGCTGCTCAAGGCAATGTGATCGAAGGTACGTTTACTGCTTTAAGCGTACCTGTCAAGGTCTTATTTGACTCAGGAGCGAGTTGCTCTTTGATTTCCACAAGAATTATATCTGCGTTAGATCTACCAGCGCCGTATAACATTAACTTAGGAATCCAATTACCATCGGGAAAGGTAGTATCGTGTTCCAAACGATATGACGGGATCCCGATAGTAATCAAGAACACTGAATTCTTTGCGAATCTCATAGAATTTGACCTTAAGGATTTCGACATCATTTTGGGAATGGACTGGTTGACGAGGTACAAGGCTATCATCGAGTGCCAGAAGCAGAAGATCTCGTTGGCGAAGAGTCGCGGAAAGAAGGTCATTTACTATATGCAGCCTCAGAAGAAGGGTGCCAAGATAGTAAATGCAATAAAGTTCTGCAATCTCATGCAGAAGGGATACCAACTGTACGCGTGCTACGTGCATAATCTGGAAGGCGAGGAGAACAAGATCGACAGTATCCCCGTCGTGAACGAATACCCAGATGTCTTCCCGGAAGATATCCCAGGAATGCCTCCTGAGCGAGAAGTGGAGTTCACGATCGATCTCGTACCCGGAATCGAACCGGTGTCGAAGGCACCATATCGCATGGCGCCTGCTGAGATGAAGGAGCTGAAAGAACAACTAGAGGAGTTGTTATCAAAGGGATATATTCGGACGAGCACATCACCATGGGGAGCTCCAGTCCTGTTCGTGAAAAAGAAGGACGGCGGACTCCGATTGTGCATCGACTACCGAGGTCTTAATCAAGTGACGATTAAGAACAAGTACCCGCTACCTAGGATCGAAGATCTCTTCGATCAACTGAAAGGAGCGTCGGTATTTTCAAAGGTTGATCTAAGGTCGGGATACCACCAATTGCGTATCGCCGAGAACGATATACCCAAGACAGCATTCCGAACAAGATATGGACACTACGAATTCACCGTAATGTCTTTCGGTCTGACTAATGCTCCCGCAGTATTCATGAACCTCATGAATAGCGTTTTCCGAGAGTTACTAGACACATGTGTAGTCGTATTCATCGACGACATCCTAGTTTACTCGAGGAATGAGGAAGAGCATAGTAGTCATTTGCACCAAGTACTCGGACTTTTGAGGAAAAATCAACTCTACGCGAAGCTGTCAAAGTGCGAGTTTTGGAAGAATGAAGTCGCTTTTCTAGGTCATATAGTATCGGCTAAAGGAGTATCAGTCGACCCGGCAAAGATATCGGCAGTGTCTGATTGGCCGGCACCAACAAGCCAGACTGAGGTAAGAAGTTTCCTAGGACTAGCCGGATACTACCGAAGATTCGTGAAAGACTTTTCTAAAATTGCGAGACCGATGACCCAATTGCTGAAGAAAGGATTGAAGTTTGATTGGTCAGCTGAGTGTGAGCAGTCATTCCGTGAGCTTAAGGGGAGACTCATATCAGCACCGGTCTTAGCATTGCCATCAGAGGCTGAGGACTATGAGGTGTATAGCGACGCCTCAAAGGAAGGTCTTGGTTGCGTGCTAATGCAAAACCAAAGGGTGATTGCTTATGCATCAAGGCAACTCAAGACGCACGAGGTAAACTACCCGACACATGATCTGGAACTAGCAGCGGTAGTGTTCGCTCTTAAGATCTGGCGACACTACCTATATGGACGAACTTGTCGGATGTTTACAGATCACAAAAGCCTCAAGTATATATTTACTCAGAAAGAGTTAAATATGAGGCAGAGGAGATGGCTCGAGCTGATCAAGGATTACGATCTGGATATAGCCTACCATGAAGGCAAGGCGAACGTCGTAGCGGATGCGTTGAGTCGCAAGACGAGGCACACGGCGAACACACTCATCCTACCTTCGGGACTGTATATGGACCTAGCTAAGTTAGATACTGAACTAGTCCATTATGGAACCGTGGTGGAGACAGTGAACGCCATAACAGTTGAATCTACCGTATTTGACGAGATTCGAGAAGCCCAGCCGGACGACGAGAATCTCCAGAGGATCAAAGGAAAGATAGGTGAAGGAAAGGCGGTAGGATTCACGATCGATGAAGACGGAAGTATCCGTTTTAAAGGAAGATGGTGCGTTCCTCATAAGTGCGAGGAACTGAAGAGAAAACTCATGGAAGAAGGCCACAGTACACCTTATTCAGTCCACCCTGGTGGGGATAAGTTGTACAAAGACTTAAAGAAAATCTATTGGTGGCCACGGATGAAGAAGGATGTTGCCGACTTTGTGGCCAAGTGTATAACCTGCCAGAAGGTGAAGGCAGTGAGACAAAAGCCGTTAGGTTTGGTAAAGCCATTGGAGATTCCAAGCTGGAAATGGGACAGCATCTCCATGGATTTTGTTTCGGGGTTGCCAAGATCTCCCCGAGGAATGAATAAGATTTGAGTAATAGTTGATCGGTTAACGAAGACCGCCATTTTCATACCAATGAAGGAAAATTGGTCGATGGATCAACTAGCTAAGGCATACATCGAGAACGTGGTCCGAAGGCACGGAGTACCGCACGATATTATCTCAGACCGAGATAGTAGATTCGTCTCCAACTTCTGGACTAAACTACAAGAAGCCTTAGGAACCCAAATCAAGATGAGCACAGTTTTCATCCGATGACGGACGGTCAGACTGAGCGCACGATTCAGACGCTCGAAGACATGCTAAGAGCGTGCGTACTCGAATTCAAGGGAAGCTGGGAAGACCACTTGCCGTTGATTGAATTCTCGTACAACAACAGTTATCACGCTAGCATAGGCATGGCACCGTTCGAAGCGCTTTACGGACGAAAGTGTCGTAGTCCGTTGTGCTGGACGAAGGATGATGATTCGGTAGTTGTTGGACCGCAGCTCATTGAGGATATGAACAGCAAGATCAAGGTGGTTCAACAGAAAATGAAAGCCGCACAAGATAGGCAGAAGAGCTACGCCGACACTAGGCGGCAAGAGTTGGAATTTGAGGTGGGAGACAAGGTCATGCTGAAAGTGTCGCCCATGAAGGGGGTGATGCGATTCGGTAAACGAGGAAAGCTGAGTCCTCGCTACATCGGTCCGTACGAGATTATTGATCGTGTAGGTACCTTGGCTTATCGTTTGGCACTTCCACCAGAACTGTCGCGAGTGCACAATGTATTTCACGTTTCTCAATTAAAGAAATATGTGCACGACCCAACTCATGTGTTGCAACCCGACGTGATTGAGCTAGATGACGACTTGACATACGAGGAGTATCCGATCAAGGTACTTGATGTCAAGGAAAGGGTCACCAGGAACAAGACTGTGAGGATGGTGAAGATCCTATGGTCAAATCATGGCACTGAGGAAGCAACATGGGAACTGGAGGCGGATATGAAGCAGAAATATCCAACCCTCTTCCGAAGCGACTCAGGAGCAGTTATGGGGACATAACTGCAGTCCTAAGGGGGAGAGGATGTGACACCCCACACAAGAGTCGTCGCATGCGAGGTAAGAATTTTAAATTGCAAGCCTCAATAATTTCTGTGCCAATTATTTTTTTTTTTTCCGAAGTGCGACCCAACTTCGAGGACGAAGTTGATTTCTAAGGAGGGTAGACTGTAATACCCGAGAAATCAACATCGGTTATTAAATCCGAAAATTAATTGGATTTAACTATCGCAATCGAAATAATTCCGGGAGAGCGGAATTAAATATTTTCGGACGATAGTAACTCGAAGAGAGTTATCGGAGAATCCAACAATCATGGATAATTCCTATTATGATTTTTTTTTTAAGATTTAAGAATCATAATATAAAAAAAAAAAAAAAAGGTTGAAGGGGCCGCAGCCTGGGGTGGCGCGGTGGCCGCGCGGTGGCGCGCCACCAGCGCGCCACCACCCCAGTAGCAGCGTTTCAAAACGCTGCTACGCGTTTCAAGCTTGATATTGCATTTAGTTCGATCTTGGATGCTTTGAATCTATCCCAACTTCTTCCCAGATGTTTGTGAATGTATTGAGACACCATTGGATGAATCTAGAAGCTTCTAGAGCCTCCACTTAGCTGAGATGAGGGTGGTTCATGCATGAGATTAGTGTTGGGGGATGGATAAGTTTGTGGGTTGATTAAGTAGTAATGGGGGCTCCATAATCCGAGGTATGACTGCATTCACACTCCCTACACTCCCTAGATGCATTAACACCTCTTTTAGGAGTCCTAAGTATTCCATTCTTATCCCAAATCAGTCCCCAAAACCCCCCATACACACTAATCCGAAAATCAGATTTCCCTTGGAGAGTTGAGAGTACTTGGAGAGTATTCTTCCTTGTAGCAGTGGTGTGGACGAGATTTAGGCTCCCAATCCCTTCATCTACAAGTTGGTAAGGGTTCTAATCTAGTTCTTGGTCTTTAAAACTCGAATCCATCATTCTTATTAGAGATCTTCTTCTATCACTCTCAAAATAGGATTCATTCGGTAGATCTTGGAAGTGAGAGTCTGTTCCGGACGAATTTGGGGGTTCAACCAAAGAGGATTTCGACACTACACTCTTGAGAAGTAAGTTAGTGTTGTGCATCTCGAATTTTAGAGCTTTTGGTTGAGTATTCATTGAGTTGCAGTTCGATCTTCATCCTATGCCAAAACTGTCTTTTAGGGTTTCTTCCGAGTAGATTTTATTGTTGTGCTTTTCTCGCATAGATCCTTTCGTTTTTGAAGAACTTGTCTAAATGAAAAATGTTCCTAACACTTTAAAGATGATCTCTGTAAATTTTCATAATTTTTGGACTGATTTGAGCATCGAAAAAACATCTGGTATTTTCTGAAGTGCATGATGACAGATTCCATTTCATAGCATGTTCAGTTTTGTAGACCGTATTACTCCTAGCTACAATCGTTTTTGATGGTTAGTTTCTTCATGAAAATTGTTCATCTATGTGTCTAGTTTATTCCTGTAAATTTTCAGAATTTTTGGATCATTCTTCGAATTGTTATGGATTTTTAAGTAAACTGTGGTCGGTTGAACAGTGATCTTTGCACCCTTTGAAAATGAGTTTCTGAAATGATTTTTTTTGGGCAACTTAGAGTTCGAATTTGCTAAGGCCTATTTCTGAGAAAAACGTTTATTTTGATGTCTCCTAGTAGCTGTAAAATTTTCAGAATTTTCTACAAAGTTTTACTACATTTCCCAGTACGAGTTTGAAAACTGCCACGGTGTGTTCTTACCGGTAAAACTTGGTTTCGTACGTTTTGATGGTTATTGAGTCGATTGCTACTCTTTTGTGAATCTTATGTAATCTGGAAATGTAGACATGGGTTATAATGATTAAATTGTGCATTTTGAAACTTTGTGAATTTTGATCGAGTTAGATGCCCAATTTTAGAGGGTAAGTGCACTTGGCGTGGGCTCGTTGGGCCGCCCCCTCTTTTTGGTGGCCAAAACAGCACCAAGGAAATATTATGTTGCGTGATTGTATGAGTCTATACTCCTAGGTGTATCCGTAGGGGTTACCTAGGGCTCCGGAGTGTGTCTGTATAGGGTCCGCTGCTCTCACATTGTGGATACCGTCGGCTTGTGGACATAAGTGCCCAAGCGGGTAATTGATCCCAAACGGCTAAGGCCCAGGATCGTTGATGCCGGCAGCTTGTGGACATAAGCGCCCAAGCGGGTAATTTTTGGATGTCCTCGATCAAAATGAACATTGGTAATTATACATGTGGTATAGTGAAGAATTTCCGTAAAGTGTTTTCTCGTTTATTTCTAAATACTAAAATTCCATCTTTTAGTACCCTTCTAAAACTTTAAAGTTTGTCATGCTATACATTAACTTACGCAGTACCGTTTGTACTGATAAATTGTTGTTTTCTATTTTTCGCAGAGTAAGTGATGGCACATTGGGATGGGATTCTCAAAAATAAGGACTTGTCGCATTTTACCGTTGTTTAAAATTTCTGCACTGGACTTTGGCACTGGACTTTGGACTTTGGTTTTGGCCGTCTGTTTGGCCCACGTTTTTACTTGTTTTTAGCTTCCGCACTGATTATTACTGTGATGCATGATATACTCTGATTTTAATTCGGGCATGATTGAATAGTTTTTAAATTGTTTAAAAATTTGATACAACTTAGCCTTAGCATTTTTCTAGATGAGCTTGACTTGGATCGGGTCTTGTTTAGAAAAGTGTGGCGGTAATGCCCTGGCCTGGGAAATCAAATCCGGGGTGTTACAACTTATCTTCAACTCCTAAGTAATCCACATGCTTTATGCTAGAATGTAGAGAATAGGATAAAGGATTCTCAAAGGGAGGCTCAATCACTCTAGCATACTTATAATCTTCTCTCAAATAATTCATATGTGCTATGCTAGAATGTAAAGTAGGTAGTAAAGGATTTTCTACCTTAAGCTCATCAACATCAAATTTAAAAGAATAAACCTCATGTGAGCTCTCATCCTCAATATCTTCATGATCATCTTCAAGTTCTTTTCAAGTGCTTTGGTGTCATCCTCATGATTCTCTTCAAATCCCATGGTGTCGTCTTCATTCCTACAAGCAAAGTTAGATGCAAACATTTCATTGGCAACAACTAAAAGTGCTCTAAACCTTTCAAAGCTTGCATGTGGTCTACCAAAGTACCACTTAATAAGTTCACCAAAGTCCATATTGTCCATGTACAAGAATTCAAAACAATTTAAACCCAAAACATGCTTAAAATAATCAAAAAGTAAATTCCTTCTTGTTGTATCCTCATTCCAAACATGGTTCTTGTATGTCATCTTGCTCCAATCCCCATAGTTCACCTTAGTAAAAACATTGAAGCACACATCATAATCACTTGATTCATCATGCAAATCATTTCTCAAAAGAAAACAAAAGCTAGAAGTAGAATCTCTAACTTCTCTTTTACCAATACGATAAGAAGTCAACACTTTTGAAACTTGAAACTCATCTTCTTCATTATGGCTAAGTTCTTTTCCTTTCTTAGATGCTCCTCTAGAAGTCTTCTTGTATCCCTCTTCATCTTCTTTCATCCTCTTCTTCAAGTTGACTTGGTCCTTGTGCACTTCCTTCAATGAAAGAGAAGAGATTACAATTTTGGTATTATCATGATGAAATGTTATAGTATTCAAAAGACCATTGTATTGGATGGCCTTGTCGGATTTCCAAGGCCTTCCAAGTAGTATGTGACATGCACTCATAGGAGTGACATCACAAAGAACTTCCTCTTTGTAGACTCCCAACTCAATTGGAACCATAGCTTGAAGTGACACTTTTTGCTCTCCACTATCATTCATCCATTGTAGCTTGTATGGAGAAGGATGCTTGGTGGTGGCTAGTGCAAGTGATAATGACCAAAATTGTCCATTATTTCCAATCCATTTCCGTGTCTGAGACGGACATTTTGATCGTAATCCCATCTTATTTTAATAAGAAAGCAGTTGAATTCGACAGATTAATGCGAGTTTGTAAGAAAAATAAGCTGGTAATGAAAAACACAAAAATATGCAATTTTAATTGTATTTGTGTTAGAAAAATCTAAAAATATGAGAAAAGGAAAAAGAAAAGAAAAAGGAATGAAAAGATGGGCAAAAGAATAAAATAACCCACAAAAATAAAAAAGATGGGAAAAAGAATGAAAATCCCACAAACTGAAATTTTGGCTAAGTGTTGGAAATCAATTCGGTCTACGCAAATTCGGTCTAAACCGAATTGCTCATTAGACCGAATTGCTGAAGAGAAGAAGAAGAAAAATGGACAAGTGTTGAAGAAGAGAAGCAGATTACCCAATTCGGTTTGTGGCAATTCGGTCTAAACCGAATTGACCCCTAGACCGAATTGCACTATGGAAAGAAGAAGACCCTGAGCAGAAAAGAAAAGAAGGGATTCGATCTATGCAATTCGGTCTAGACCGAATTGCTTGCATAGACCGAATTGCCTCAAAGCAAGGAAGCCAAACAGGAGCCATCATCATTCAAAAAGGCCAATTCGGTCTACACATAGACCGAATTGATAAATGAATACCACATTCCAGCTCAAGATCAAGAAGGAAGACCTCATGCAATTCGAATTGCACCAATTCGGTCTAAACCGAATTGTATGAAGAGACCGAATTACATTCAAAATTGCATCCAATTGAAGCTGTGGAGCACGTGAGAAATGCATGACACTGTTGATGGGCCCTGATGGGCCTAGGGTTTCGAGTAAAAAGTATAAAAGCTGACCTTCCTCAACACATGAAACATTCTATTCCAGTTCCACATTTTACAAGAGATTCGGCTAGGGACAAAAAGAAGGGCAGAAGGTGTTCTTCACCCCTTAAGGGTTAGGTAGGTAGTTTAGTTTAGTTAGTTTATTTTCATGCTTGTAGTTTAGTTTTAATGTTTTAATCTTAGTTTATTTTTGTAGAAGCTTGTTACTACCTTTAGAGTAGCCATTTCCATACATTTTACATGCTTTGTAGTTAGAATAAACCCTACCTTCAAGTTAATGATGGTTTTGGGTTATTTATTTTCTTTCAAGTGCCAATACAAGAAGAAATTCCAGAAATGGGTTTTATTTCATGTGTTTGACACCCCTTTAATGCTTTCCTTAGCAATAAATGTTAGAATGTTTGTTTGTTTCAACTAGGTTACATTTATTATGTCCTAGTTGACTTGCATTCTCAATAAATGCATGTTTAGTGGGTTTTTGGTATGTTTTTATGCCTTAGAGCTTCAAATGAGTGTTCTTAGGTTTTAGATAATTTTAGGGTTGTTAGAATTTATTTTAATGCTCTATTTTACTGTTTTTGTTCTTTGCTTCTTAGTTATTGTTGCCTTAGATAATGTAAGTGTTCTTATTTTTATGCATGTAGTTCTTAGATTTTTAAGTGTTTTAGGTTCTTTAATCTTTGATGTCTTGTTTGTAGAATTAGGGTTTGATTCATACCAATGTCTGCTGGACACGTATATTTCTATTTTCCTTAAAATGCTCACTAGTGTGGCTGTGAGGTGACACTGATGTGAAATGAAGGATTAGGTAAATCTCATCCATCATAAACCGCACAGTGGAAACCGAACCTGTACTTGTGAGCACAAAAATACACTTATGTGAAAAATAGCATGCAATTCGATTTGAGGCAATTAGGTCTAAACCGAATTGCCCATGAAAATGGAACTGCATGGTAAAAAAAATGTTTGTTGAATGCCTTACATGAAAATCTATATGCAATTCGGTCTAGGCAATTCGGTCTAAGACCGAATTGCCCATGAGACCGAATTACATAGCAAAAATTGTTCTCATATGGTGCACAAGCAATTCGGTCTGTGCGAATTCGGTTTAGATCGAATTGCTCCCATAAACCGAATTGACCTTGTTCACCATATTGTAGGCATTCCATCCCCTCATACCTTAGTTTATTTTCTTTGTCTTACCAATTCGAATTGCCAATTCAGTCTAGACCGAATTGACTTGGCAATTCGAATTACCCTCATTTTGGAGTAAATGCCTTATCCAAATTTGAGTAAGGGAATGACTTCATCAATTCGAATTGTCCAATTCGGTTTAGACCGAATTGCTTTGACAATTCGAACTAGATGATGCTTCATGTCTTTGCAAGGATTAATTGGGTAAGATAATACTTCATCCCTCATGCATCCTCAATTCG
Source organism: Hygrophila difformis (assembly GCA_030278955.1). Lineage (NCBI taxonomy): Eukaryota > Viridiplantae > Streptophyta > Magnoliopsida > Lamiales > Acanthaceae > Hygrophila > Hygrophila difformis. The sequence continues at coordinate 40,857,092 of JAOANR010000003.1, read as the reverse complement.
GTCTATTTTGCACCTTACCTAGTAGACCGAATTGATTTCTTTCTTCTATTTTAAAACTTCAAAAAATATTTTATTTCTTGATTTGTGTAAGTTGCATGGGTGTATTGGGCTTAGGCCCATTACATTTAATTTTATCCATTACACATCTCAATCCATTAGTATCTAAATTATTGTGTGATTGACACTCACACAGTACCAAAAATATTTTGCTAAATTCATCTTTTCTTTTTATTGCGTGTATGAATGGGTAATTAGGAATATCACAGATCAATGTTGGCAAAAAGGTCCCTTCACCGGGATAACGATTAGCTCGTCTTCTGTGTATTAATTATTACTCGTTATTTTGCATGATCTGATTAGTGGTTAGTGGAAGCTTCGGCAAAAAGGTCCCTTCACGGGGATAACGATTAGCCACTCAGCCAACTCCTAATTAGATACAGTTTTTCTTTTCGTTATCTTAATTTCACACCTGAATTCAAGCTACAGTATTGTTAGATAGTGTCGATCAACATTGTTATAGCATTACTGTAGTAAGAAAACGTGTGGGTTTTTCCTCTCATGGATAGTAGGACTCTTGATGGTAGCAATCACTGTCATTAAGGGTTTCTCACTGTCTAAAAACCATTGCATCGGGAATAATTGGGAACCGGATGACAGATTTTTGCAGTCCGGATAACCCAGTTATTTCTGGCAGTCTTTTAGCCATTTTCTTCTTATCTGAGGCTAATCCATCTTTGTGTGTCAAATTCTGTCTAACCCCACCATATATTTTGGGGTACTTTATTTTACTTCTCATATACATGTATGCATGATATTATTATGTAGATATTGTGGTCTATAATATTTTGGAGATCCTTCTCCTTGGACATAGAAGTCTTGATCTTAATCAGATGTTGCATAATAAATTTCCACAAAAATCACTTTATAAAATCCGGATCTGAGTAAGGGATAAATTCAACAGTTATGACTAACTCATATTCTACTGGAGGTTGATTTTGAGAACATAGAAGCAGAGTCAGCGATTAGGTCTCACCCAGACTGAAAGGATCTGTGTTTTAATTGAGAGTTTAGTACCTGTTTAGGGAATGATTTTCAAACATCTATTGGTTTCTCAAAATTACTGTGTGTTGGAAATCTTCTATTAATTATTGCATCGAATCAGTGTCCACTTGGATTCAGATAAGATGTGATAAATAATATTAGAGGAACAACATATAGGCCTTGGTTAATTTCTAAGGTAGGGTTGAGTATTCTTTCAACTACTATCTTCTCCCGCCAAAGCCTAAAATTGAGTCTTGAGTGAGTACATTCGGAATAGATATTCACAGGTCTGTTCTACTCAGTTTGTATCTCATAACTAACCGGATGTTATAAGCCCTATGGCTTACTGACATTTGGGAGGTTCTAAATCTGCATCTGGTCACCAAGACCAGGGGCTCTTTTATACTAACGGAATGAGATAGCTTTTGAGACTTTCGAGTGATAGGTTTTTAAATGCTTTCCTTATTGCTTTCTTTACCGCTTTCTTTTAAATGCTTTCATAGAGGTCACTCGGAAGAATTAGAGGTTGGCCGCCGGTTGTAAGGTTTAAGAGTTGTGGATTAGTTTGGGATTTTATGTAGACTATTGGGTGTGACAAGGGGGATGATAGGAGTACTTGGCATATCAACTAATGATGTGTTAGGTGTTGCTTATCCACCATGGATGAATAACATACCTCGGCAGGGGCAGTTATTAATCTGTGATATCATAGAGGTTGAGGTCTTAAGAGCATGTAAATTCTGACTGTAAGTACCTGTCTGTTAAAGGGAACATAGTCTAGAAAGCATGAGAGTTAGCTAACTAATGAATTATCCCAACCAAAGATCTGTGTAACAAAAATGGAAGTTTACTTGTGTCTCTTCTGAAATCTTGTCCAATCTTTGGTATTTCCTTCCTGTCCCTTCTGTCACATTTTAAATCTGCTTTCATAGAATAATTTTATCCGCTTTCTTAGCATAATTTTATCGCTTCCTTAGAACAGAATTTAATCGCTTTTTAGACTAAATTTACCATGCTTCGTAGGATAATCTTTAATTGCTTTCATAGTCTAACTTTAATTTATTGTCGAGTAGTTGTTAAGAACCAATGCAAAACTTGAATCGAGTAACCGAGTGGAAAATCTTAGTAAATGACGTGGGCCCTGCTTCTATCGCACATCCTCCAGTGAACGATCCGGTTAACTATAAATTACTGCAAATTTTGACACCGTGCGCTTTCGGGCCACAGTTTCCTACATGACTATATAAAAACGTGACAACCTATAAACATATCCCTAATCCCAACTCCATCTTCATAATTGGTTTCATTTAATAAAATGAAACCGGGATTATTATTTTTCAGAAAATACTCATATAGTGGGAAATTTGTCAAAAGTTTCATGGCGCCGTTGCCGGGGATTTTCATGGCGCCATTTGAAATCAAAGTCTCCCACATGAGTAATAAAAAGTGAAATATATCCTTAAACCCCTTCCCATAAATCATAACTCTTTTCATTTAATAAATTCAAACTTGATATTTTATAAAATACTCGTGTACGAAATTGTCAAAAGTTTCAGCAAGCTTCTTCACGGTGTAAGTAGAGATCACATTGGTACAACTCCCATTGTCCACTATGACCAACACATTCCTTCCATGGATCTTGCATCTACAATGGAAGAGATTGTTCCTTTGCTCCTTCATACGATCCATCTCCTTGTCCTCTCTGGGTATATGGCCGAGCATCCTCATGGCCACCAATGAGGAAGAAGAAGCCTCACTATCATATCCTTCTTGTTCAAGCACCGCCTTGCCTTTCTCATTTTCATCTTCACTTGAACTTGTGTCACCTACAAGATCATCATCAGCATATTCATAAACACCATCTTCATGCAAAATTAAAGTTTTCTTTGAAGTACAATTTGAAGCATAGTGTCCTTTTTGATGACATTTAAAACAAGTATAACATTTTTTAGCTTTTCTAAATTGGGTTTAGAATCCTCCCCTTTTTGCTTGACATGCTCTCTCTTTAGGTGGATCCTCCTTTTTTGATGATGATTGCCACGGTTTTGATGAAGTTTTGAAGTCCTCTTAATAGCCATGCTTTGGAAATGCCCTTTGCCCCTTGCTCTTGTTTTGATTCTCCACTTTGATGGCAAAGTGAACCATCTCATCCAAGGAATCAAACCTTTGCAAGTTGACTACCTCAAAAATATCACGCCTAAGCCCCTTCTTGAATCGAGCTCGGGTCACACTATCCTTTTCATCCATTTGTGTCCCCATCAATAGCTCCAATTGTTTTGCATATTCCTCCACCGTCCTTTGGCCTTGATATAGAGATTGCAACTTGAGCTCTTGATCCTCCAAATAGAATGGTGGTACAAATCTTGTCTCCATGGCTCTAATCAATGCCCTCCACGTTTCAATCGGTCTAGCCCCCATTTGGTCAAGATCTCTTTTGTGCTTCTCCCACCAAGTAATGGCATAGTCCTTGAATTCCACTACGGTCACTTGCACCTTCTTGAACTCCGAATAGTCATGGCAATCGAACATCATCTCCATTTTGCTTTTCCACTCAAAGAACTCATGTGGGTCACTTGATCCTTTGAAGCTTGGAATATGGAACTTTATGCTTTTAAGCTCAACATCATGATGTCGTCCTCGACCCCTTCGGCCTACTTCCTCAAATTCTTCCTCGGACTCACTTTCATCAAGTTCATCACGCCTAGGAGCTCGCCTAGGGTGCCTCGGCCCATGCCCTTGCTCTCAGCCATGCCCTCGGTCTCAGCCTCGGTCTTGGTTTTGGACCCGATCATGCACGCGTCCTCGATTCCTATCCCGTGGTGGTGGATTTCCACGTGTGGATTGGCTCCCTCTTGAATGAGCTCTCGGCCTTGGTGGTTCCGGCTCTTCAAGTCCCCGATCTCCAATTTCATCATACACGGCTTCCAATTTCCTCTCCATCATCTTTTCCAAATGTGTAGTCAAGGCCGTCCCATGCAAACGTGCATTGGCCTCCATCTCTTGGAATCGCCTATCCGTGTCCTCCTTTTGTTTGTTCAATAGAGCTATAACATCCTCCAAAGTAGCCATTCCTATAGTAACAAGAATACCAACAAACAAGTATATTTATATAAGATTAGCAAAAACAACAAAAACCAAAATGGAAACTCCCTCAAGTGTGGTAGGTACGCTCGGGTTGCACTCGATCACTCCATCAAGCTCCTCAATTAGCAATATGGGATCCCCCATAAGAAACTCAATTCGGTCCCACTAAGCTTCACAAGTCGAGCATCATGGTGACATTGGAACTTGATAGACGTACGCATTAGAATGAGAAAACAAGCACTCTAACTCGACTCAATCAAAGGCCGAAAAGAAGATCATACATACAATGCACATTAAAGCATGAAAAATTCAAAAGTTTCAACAATCTCAAATACCTCACAAATTCCCAACAAACACCCACTAACTCCAACAACCAACAAATGAAATCCTACACACAATTCCCAATCAATATGAAGTAAACTCACATCACACAAACCCTAAAATAACATTGCAAGTCTCGGCCATAGTGAGAAAAATCCAATTCAAATTCAACAATGGATATGAAAATTTCAACAATTGAATCGACTATCAACAAGTATAGCAAAAATCCTAAGGCCTCCCGCAATGTTGTTTTCCTCTTTTTTTTTTTTTTTTTTTTTTTTTTTAATTTAAGCTCTCGGCTTCTATATATATATATATTTTTTATTCAGATTTTTTTTATAATACTCTCAACTTTTACTTGAAGAGTAGAGAGTGCCTTTTAAACAAATTTTTCAACAATGCACTTTTACTAGGCCTTCTACAAATTTCAACAAGACAACAAGAATTTTTCAACAATCCCGAAATCTTGACAAGGGAAAAATTAAAAGAACTCAAGAGGCTAAACAAGCAAAATTGACTAGTGTACCAACAAGACTTGCAATTCAAAACTACCCTTGTAATGATATTGGGGAAACATCTATGTTTGTCTTAAATTTGGGGAAACATCTATGTTTGTCTTAAATTTGGGGAAACATCATGTTTTGTCCTAAAAGCCATAACTCCCAAACTAATTCCCATGTGCAATCCAACCTCCCTTGTAACTCCCTAGAAACCGCCCCTATGTAACCCACTCTCGGCCCTCTCTCTTTTGTGGAATCAAGTTTTCAACAATTGAATCGAGATGCTAAAACATACAAGTTTACATAATCTAAATTATGAAAAGTTGAAAACTAGCACAAAGGCAAATTCAACAATTGATCAGAGAGTCCAAAATTACAAGGAGAATTTAACAAACAAGATAACAAGGGAATTTCATTCCATAGAACAAGAATACATGGAATTCAATAAAAGCTAGCAAAAAATTCAAATCTAACCCGCCACTAGATCAAGCAAGATGGCGTTTACAAAAATCTACACTAGACACAGAAAATTTCGAATAGACTAGGCTCTGATACCAAAAATTAATGTCATGGATCACAAGTTTCTATCCGAAATCAAGATCAAAGAGAGGGGAAAGAAGAGAATCGATCAAACCAAAAAGAAAAGAACAAATGAAACAAAGAAGAACAAAATACTTGGTGATGGGGAAGGATCTGCTCTTGGCCACATCTTTAAGAGGCAAGAGACCCGGACCCTTCTAGTTCGAACCATATGCCGCCATGGATGCCTTCCAAGATAGACGTCGTGGAGCTTCCTTCAAGCAATCCCCGCGTCACGACCTCAACAAGCTAACTTGAGGAACCGATTTGCCATTCTTCTCACATGGAAGCCTCGGCCAAGGAGGTGGAAAGGGGGTGGTCGGTCGTGACTATGGGAGGAGATGGAAGGATACTACTTTGAGGGTTCTAACTACCTCTCAAAGGGAAATCAAGAGAACAAGAGATCCTCTCTAACTCTCAAAATGTGTTTTCAATTTCAAAATCAAAGCTTTCTCATACAAGTGTGCCTTGAGGCCTATTTAAAGGCTTAAGTGCAAGTCACAAAAATGGAATAGGGGGCGGCCATGTTGCCAAACAAGGCCCTTACTCTCAACCTCCTCCCCTAATAACTTCCAACAAGCTTAACCTCTCTTAGGACAAGTCCAACCTCCTCTAAGACACATCCAACTCCCAATTACTAACCTAGGACATACCTAGTCAACCTAGTATTGATATGTCTCAACACATGTGTCTTGTTGAGATCATATCATATAGGAAAAACAAGACACAATCCTAAACTAGATTACTTTTGGAAATGTAATAAAAAACATGGTGAACATGTCCAAGCCTTGTCTCTTTCTCCCTTCAAGCTTGTTTCCTCCTCTTTCTCTTGTCCAAACTCTTTCTTTCCTTCTTCATTCTTCTTCAACCTTCCTTCCAAGTAATTTTGATGTTGATCCCAAGATTGTTGAATCCGGCATGTTGATTGTTGGATTCGGACTTGGGTCTTTCTCGGCTCTTGTCAAGTCATCGGTCCACTTGGAAGTTGGAGTTGACCTTTGATATCCTTGTCACCTAGCATCTTGATGCCTCCATGGAACTTGGTTGCCAACATGTTATCATGCGCCACATCATCCCATGCCATGTCATCACATGCCTTGGATGCTTCTTCATGCCTTTAAGCTCTTTCGGAATGGCTTCCAAGTGTGCTTGCATCATTCTCTTTAGCATTTGATCCCACCGCAAGTAGGATCTCTTGTTTGGACAAATTGATCGGATTTGACATCCTTGTCAATTCTTCCCATCCATCCGGCCAACCTCTTTTCCACTCTATCCAAAATTGGATGCCAAATCGACGTACCATTAATCCTATCCCCAACCGGGATCCCCAATTACTTTAATGGCCAACAACTGACGTCACACCCAAAATCATCTGCAGCCTCCCTTTTCAATGCTGGGGAACAATTTATACTAAAAAGGCTACACTCCCCATAGTTGATCTTGAGCCGAGTAGTTAATGTTAAGCACTTCAAAATCCTCTTAATAATAAGAACTTGATCTAATTCCCCATCACAGAAAATAATGGTGTCATCTCGTATTGTAAGTCAGATACCACCGGACTCCCCTCCCCAGCATCTAACCCCCTGAGCAACCCTTCCTCAGACGCCCGAACTAGCAGCCTTTTAAGCACCTCTACAACCAGTACGAAAAGATACGGAGACAACGGGTCCCCTTGACGCAAACCTTTTTGTAACTTAAAGAAGTTTAAGGGTGAACCGTTTACTAAAACCGCAACCGAAGCGGATGTAATGCACTCCTTAAGCCATGTGATCTATCTGTCCCCAAAATTCATTACTTCCAATATCCTAAATAATGCATCCCACGACACATTGTCATATGCCTTTGCAAAATCCAGTTTAAAGATGAATCCCCGTCTTCCAGAAACCTTAGTTGAGTGAATCACCTCAGTTGTGATTAACACTCCATCGAGAATCTGTCTCCCCTTGACAAAAACCATCAGAGACGTCCCCACCAGCCTATCCAAAATTTCTTGTAGCCGTCTAGATAATACCTTAGCTACCATCTTGTATAGACTCTCGACAAGAGAAATAGGTCGGAAATCCTCAAGCTCCATAGGATTTTCCACCTAGGGAATCAGTGTTATAAATGATCCGCCAATCTCTCTCGGCAGCTTCCGCTCGTTCTCCAATCTACTAAAAACCTCCATAATATCTCCCTTAAGGATTTCCCAATAATTCTTAGAAAAACTCAACTTTAAACCATCCGGACCAGGTGCCTTATTGCCATCGCAATTCCCAACGGCTGACCGCACCTCCTCTTCTAAAAAACCATATTCAGCCACCCTATGTCCAGCTCTTCTAGCTTTTTCAGTCCAATATTTTCCACAGTGAAAACTTCCTCCGAATTTTTGAGGAACATAGCCTTGAAATAGGACAACGCCGTTTCTTTAATCGTCCTTGGATCACCCCAATATGATTCCTTCTTCGATTAAATGCTGACACAGTGTGAAAAAAACGTGTATTTCGATCCCCGTCTCTCAACCATGTAATTCTCGACTTTTGCCACCATGGTGTTTCTTCCAACATCAAAACCTCCTTCAACGCCATTTTCTTTGCCAGCCAACTTTCCTTCACCACCTCAGTCACAGAGCCCCCTGAAAAGAATCCTCCAGGTTCCTTATTTCCGCTATCAAGTTGCTGATTCTAGTCTGTAAGCTCGCTGCACTATAACCCTCCCAATTCTGTATTTTATTCTTCAATCCCCGGAGCTTTCCAAACACCCCACAACTCCTGCCCGACCCCTCAACACCCCACGCCTCGTGAACAAGATCTGAAAAACCATGTTTCGCCATCTAATAGTTGAAGAACCTAAATGGTTCAGGGCCCCAGGATTTTTCAATGACTTCCAAACTTACCGAATAGTGATCTGATAGAACCGTATCACACCTCCTTTGGACTATCATCCCCGGCAAAGCGAACCACCCCGGCGAAATTAAAAACCTTTCCAAACGTCTAAAAGCCCTCCCTCCCCTACCTATCGATGTGAACAACCCTGCTTCCAGATGAAGATCCACCAACCCCAGATTATCTATGAGACCTCTGAAGTCCCTCATCGACCCCAAATCCTCACGGACCCAAACCCTCTCGCTCACATTGCTCACTGCATTAAATCCCCAAGTAAACCCCAAAGCTCACCGTTATCAATATTGAATTTCTGAACAAGTAGATCCCATAGCACAACCCTATCTCTCGTATCATTTGGAGCGTGAATACAAATGAGATTAACTACCCCACTCAAACCCCTGATGCTTCCATTAATCCAAATAAAGTTATGAGCTTTCTCTATCACACAAAAAGATCCCCTATCCCCTATCCCCATCCCACACCAACAATAAGCCGCCAGCATTTCCCACAGCTGGCTGAATATAATATCCGCAACCCCTCGATCCCTAGAGTCTAAAAACCAACTGATCCTGTATATCCCCCATCTTCGTCTCCTGAAAACAAACAACCAACGGCTTATACTTCTTCAACAGGCGAATTGCTACCCCGTGTCAGACCCCCCTATTCAAACCTCTCAAATTGCAGGTTATAATCCGCTTCATACTACGTTCCCCCAATAGCATCCCTCTCCCCAACCTCCAACCTATCCCTAAACCAGCTCCTCCCGAATTCTATCAATAGTCTCAACCCGTCCTTTGAGACATCCCAGTCCCAATTTTTTTGCAAGTTCCAGAATCTCCTCCGCCTCTGCAAAGTCAATTAGCTTAACCCCTCCATCAACCCTAATTGTTGTGAATTGTAACTTTCCAAACCCATTCTCTTCCACTATTACATCTTTTTGCCGGCTGTTGCAACCCTTACGTTTCTTACTACCAGCCTTCCGCCCTCACTTTCGACATCCACGCCCTGAACCCTTCCTCCCTACCATGACCTTAGCCAAGGCGTCCTGTACCAACCTTAAATCGTCAATCTCTTCTGGCCCATGCCCACCCATTACAGCAGATCCCGTCCTCTGTTGCTGTTCTTCGACAGACTCCACCGCCATCTTCCCTTCTTGATTATCTCTTTCCAACGGGGGCAGGACCTCCACCGCCTCACCTCCATCAAACCCCTCTGTGTCTCCTACCCCCGTCAATTCCTCACACGCAATTCTAGAATCAAATGAGATTTCGCCTAACATTGCAATGTTCTGTTGACTCTTCACTTCTTTACAATATGGGCTTTTGGACACTATATAAGTTAGGCCCGTTGCCATTTTGCCCACTACCATTTCCGTAGGCCCAACACTATCTTGTCTACAGCCCAGAACCAGATTAGGCCCCAAACCCCCATTCCCCACTTCTGCATGTTCACTACCATTCGTCAAACCTTCCCTATGCACTGCCCTCATATCTCGGGCCTCTCTATCTACTGCAAGACTCCCAACATTCTCTTGGGAACATGGAACGCCCCCCCACATTAATGCTTTCGAGATTGTCCTCTACCATTATTGTCGAGTCCAACCTCATATGTGCTATTGCTTCAGATTGTTCAACTTCCCCATATGCCGCACTCTTGGGCCCTCTCTCCAACGTCAACTTTGGCAACCCCCCAGTCGGCGCCAGACCATCCTCCCTCCTTACCTCCTCCAACTGCCTAACATCCCTGACGTCGGACGATTTAACTACCGGTTCGCAAAAATTTTCCACCAGTCGAATCGATGTTAAAAATTCTCCAATCTGGATCTCCTTCACTGAAGGAACAAACCCTACATCCTCCAATGCCACCAATAATCCGGCTCTATCTAGCCTTTTCTCTCCCTTGTGTCACTATCAAAATTGAACACCTTCCCCCAACCTTTTACAATACGATGAAAGTTGTCCTCACTCCATACATCGAATGACAAACCGAATACATATACCCAAACTGTAATATCCAGTAAATTAGTTATAGTGTTTTATTTAAGAGGAAAAGAAAGAGATAACTTAATTAAAATATTATTTAGTATAGATTAAAAATTTAATAGGCCTTAAGAAGCAATTTTTGAAAAGTTGTTATGAGAAATGGATTATTTTCCCTAGTTTAAATAAGGGATGATAGAAAAAAAATACTTATAATAGATTAAAGATATGAATACTTGGAAGAGAAATATTTAAGTTTTATTAACTACTGTGTAATATTTTAAGTAATAGTGATTCTAACATCTTAAAAACTGAACAGAGAAGCGGCGGCAACGGGACCGGGGCAACATCAGAAAGAGAGGCCGGCGCTCGCGAAGCAACGACGGCGATGGGCGGTATTGGTGGCTGCGATGGTGAAGATGATGGTGGCGGGCCTGAGATGGAGCGAAAGGGAGAGAGCAATCGAGAGGGAGGCAGGGTGGCGTCGACGGCGGTTTGGTCCGGCGGTGGGTGTGGGTGTTGGTGACGGGTTGGAGATTGGAAAATGATGGTGATGGGAATCTGGAGATGGGAGGCGGTGAAAGTCATTTGGAAGAGTAAACTAGGGTTTGGGTAATACTGAGTTCTTTTTTTTTTTTTTTTCAGTAAGGTGGGTAGGGGTTAGGCATGGGCATGACTAAGTTTAGGGAGGCTCTCTGAAAAATACTTCTCAAGTTATTTTGACACAGCTAGGCAAATGGGGCTTAGTCATGGCCATTAATAAAGGGTATGTGGTTCTCTGAAATTTAGCCTCCCAAACAGCAAGCCATCAGTATCTTTCTTTCTGGAATAATCTTGATATTTACTTCCAAAATCAGCAAGCCAGATACAAATTAGTCATGCTCATGAGCTTCATTCACCTCCTTCACTGAAAATTTCTTCCTCAAAGAACCCTACTTGTTCCTTCATTCAAAAGTTCAATACAGTGCCATCATCAAACCTACAAAATAAGAAACAAAACACCATTTACGTTCAAAATTATATCCAATTATAATCAACAGCATGACAAAATATATATTATCAAAATGATTCATTTGCTTGGGTTGCCTCCCAAGAAGCGCTTTGTTTATAGTCTTTTAGCTAGACTCTTCCCAATCTTCAACCATTCTCATAGGGATCATACAAAAATCCACCAAACTACAATTGCAAATTCCTTCTATATCCATGATCATTCCACTTAGTGCCACCCGGTCAACGACGAGGAAGAGATACCAGAAAATTTCACAAAATATAGTAGTTGAGCGCCAATCCCCGGCAACGGCGCCAAAATTTGACAGCTTGTCGTATAGCTGCAAAAGATAATTTAATTCCTGTGTCAACAAGCACAAAATAAATATAGTATAGCAGTGACAAGGGTCGAGTCCTCAGGGATTGGAATACCACATTCTCATAATATATACAATATTAAAAAGGGGGGTTTTGTATTTTGAGAACAAGAAAATGATAACAAGAACTAAAAACTAAGTAATTCTACCAACTATAAAAATGATAGTGAGATCAAGAACATAAATTTAAAACAAACTATGAGAATTAAAAACCTCTAGTTCAAAGATTGATTTGGAATGACATTTGGGTAAGATCATCGATGCATAAACATTGTGCTAATTGATAAACCAGTTATAGTTGTCAGGTCCGCTTAGACAACCAACTTTTCCTTACAGTTTAGACAATTAAGGTACGCCCGTTAATTGCCCCTAATCAAACTAACACTTCTAGGTACGCCCGTAGAAGATGTTGTTCAATTGCATTATAATCTAGAAAAGCCTGATTCAAACCAATTACTACCTACGCGGAGTAATTCCCAATTTGATTATACAACTCCCCAGAAAGGAACTAATCAACCCGGTTACCACCTATTCAATTCAAGTACAATTACGGATACCCAAATTGAATTGGCAATCAATTATCAAACTAGACAAATATTTGGGCCCTAAACATTCATCCAATTCAACAATAGTAAACCCTAAGCATAGAAATTGTATAAATACCAAAAGCACAATAGTTTTTATAGCAAAAAATACATCATCTCACACAACCCCAAAGCCATTCTTCACCAAACCCTTAAACTAGAGAAAATAAAACTCTACTCTAAATCTATGGAATAGAAAAGACAATAGATAGAAAAGATTACAAACAACTTCCCAGGATTAGAGAAGAGAAGAAGAGTTTGATCGGTATGCTCCTCCCTTCCTCTTTTCTGCCTGGAGTCGCTGCTTCTCTTTTTTCTTCTTCAAAATCTGTCCAAAATCTGTTTCTGGAATGCCCCAACCGTTCCTTCCTTTTCCCTTTTATAAAAATGAGCTTTCCCTCACTTGAAGTAAACTATTGATGGGCCTTTAAATGAGCAAAGGGCTTAAGGTGTCAATGGGCTTGACTTAGGCCCATTTATCTTCATTTCAGCTTGTAGGATTCTTGCTAGTCATGGCCATGACTAGGGAAGTCATGGCAATCTGCTAATCTCTTCTTTTTCTTCTCTTTGTTCCACTTTTTACACTTTCCAAGCAATCATCCTACAAAAAACAAAACCAGCAAAACAGGAGTAAAGAGCTACCAAAATCACCACAAAAACAACCACAATATATGTCATTAACAAGCACAAAAACCACATCATCAAAAACTAAATATAGTTAAAATTGAGATGTGACATGAAGATTTCAATAATCAATTGGTTAGTCAATCAGGCTCATAAACTAAAGGTTGTGTGTTCGAACCCTATTTGTTATGAAATTTTTGGGTAAATAAATAGATAAATAATAAAATATATATATAAAAATGAAACAGGTACTGCTCCATTCTTGGAAAACAAGCAAGGAATAATTAAAATAAAATAAAATAATAAATAAATAAATTAGATGTACCAATAATTGGTACATAGGAAAAGGAAGTACTAAATAAATTAATTAATTAAAATGATAGTACGGTGGATGCACGAATTAATTGTGCATCCTTAAAAGAAAAAATTAATTTAAATAAAATAAATAATAATAATAATAACTATAGGTAGTAATAATAATAGTAACTAATTATATATGTATAGTATAGTGAGAGATGAAGCTAGACTTGGTAGGCAAATAAAAATAAATAAATAGATGAATAACTAAAAAAATAATATAAAGGAGATGAGAATGAGATAAAATGCACTTGGGGAACAAGTAAGAAAATAAGATTTGAGAATAAAGACAAAGGGGTAATATTTAAAAAGGGCCACCAGAAGAAGTCATTTTCAATTTTAGGCCACCATAACTTGATTTATGAAAATAGGCCATCAGAAACATAACTAGAAGGAATTTAGGTCATAAGGACTTAGTTGAAAAGTCAACTGAACTTAACAACTTTACATTTCTTTCATTTGAACCCCAAATAGTTTGACTTTAGACATCTTAGTCCTCTTTCAATATACTTAATTTTTCATTGTAAAAATGACACACAAAGCGCTTGAAAATTGGTATCAGAGCCTAGGTTTTATTGAAGAACATATTAATTAGATTATTTATAATATTTTATCTCTTAATGGTGAAGATTTAATTATTTATGGATTTAATTAATTTGGAACCTACGAGTTATTTCCAAAATTTGGAAATAAAAAATAGAAATTTCCGAAGAAAATTCTTGAACTTGTCTATAGGACAAGATATTATTAAAAGTAATTTCTTTCTTAAAAATGAGAGGAACAGACTGTAAAGAAATTGATCCGGATAGCTCTAAGTTCTCACAGGACTTAAGGGAAATCCAAAAAATGATTCAAGATAATGGTAACCAGGTACTAATTTTACCTGGAGAAATTGATAACTTGAATCAAACAACAGACGAGATCTTGAAATCATTTCAAGATCTAAAGAAGGAAATTTTGAATCTAAAATTTGACATTTCGGATATCAAGAAAAGACAGAAGGATATTCCTGGATCTTCCAAGAATAACCAAGAAGATATTAGAGATGCATTTGGACCAGTACAAGCTTTACACCAAAAAGGTAAAGCAACCATGGTCCCAAAGCAGAAATCACAAGAAGAACTGATGATTGATCTCCTGAAAACAATCGAATGAGTGTTTCCAGGGCAGATCTATCTGATCTACAAGAACTTGCGAAATCATTTTCCCAACTAGGGATTATGGATCTAGTCAATGTAAAACCCAATGAAGATCTTCAGTTGGGTTATGCGGAAGAATTAGGATCCAACGTGACCCACGATGGACCACCTGATGTTCCAATGAGGGAAAGTACAGACTTTCACATAAACAGGTATCCTGAGGTGCATCTCAATGCAAGATAAAACCCCGGACGAAACCCAAGTAGAGCACCAGAATCCACACCGTGGGCCAAGTCAATGTTACAACCATTAAATCCATATGGCATAACACTGAACCTCGACGTTATCCACTTCCGAAACATCGAAGATTTGATCGACGAATGGATAGCTTCAATGAAGATTGCAGCGACCACCCTGGATCTCGATAAAGAAAACTTTGTCAGACTAATAGAGCTAAGTCTCGAAGGATCGGCAAAGTTGAGCTGGAAAAACTCCCCGGCAGCTTTGAAGGAGCAAATACTTGAAGGAGAATCCAAAATCACAATCTGCGAAAGATTTGGTCTCTTATTCAAAACCCATTTTGTAGGAGATGGCTATTTTGGAAGAACAGAGAATCGAAAAAATCAAGGTCTATACCCAAGCACTATTGGGTATGGAGTTAAGAAGTATTTGCGTAGTAGACGAATATATCTACTGGTTTCGTAAATACTATTTTCGGAGTAAGATGACAGCTGAAGTAGCATGCCCCTTGTTCTTTGCAAAGATCTGCAGTCCATGGAGAGAGATGTTGATCCAATCGTACACAGTACCTCCTGGTACGGTGGACTCAATAGCTCGAAGAATGTCCTTCTTAAAGGATAAGCTCAGAGAATGGTGTCAACAGGCAGTAGCCCAAAAGAACATCAAGAGACTAAGAGGTAAAATAAAAGAACCCCTCTTTGCTGTGAAAATAACGATTTTCCAACTATTATAGGAGAATCAGAAGAAAAGAGAAGAAAGAAGAAGAGTCGAGGCTCATACAGTAAGAGTTTCAGAAGACCTCCATTCCGAAGAAGAAGAGCATGGTGGTCCAAGAGCAAGGCCAGAAAATACAAAACTGGACAAAGAACGGGAATGACGAAGAGTTCATCCCAAGGCTCAACAAGCTCAGCAGCAAGGAGCACGGGGAGAACAAGGTCAAAAAGAACGTTCAGACGAGCCCATACCCGAGCCAACGAAAGTTTCAAGGACTGCAACTGTTGGAAATGTGGAGCCAGAGGACATATCTCACCCGATTGCCCTCAGAATCGTGAGATATGAATGTATGAAGCCACGGAGGATATCATGGAAGCGGTCTACCATGGAAAGCTGGTACCAGTCTATCAGTTTAAGGACATCCCCTCGGATGAAAGCATCTACGAGGAAGAATTAAGAAGTGACTCGGACTCATATTCAGATGGATCTTCAACCGAGTCTGATTGAAGAGGACAGGATTCAAACCACTGAAAACCTGTCTGGATTCTTTTCAAGGATAACGATCTCGAATCGAACCATGGAAAGACTTATGCGACAAGATTCCAACCTCAGCCCATATGAAGGATTCAGAATTGGCGGGATTGGACGAGTTCTTAACCAGATGGGACTCAACCAGAGGAGACATAACATCATCTTACAAGGTAAGTGCAGGTGAGTTTTCAATTCCTATGGAACTTACTTGTAATGTTATGGATATGCAATTAATTCCTAAAGAAGAAATTCTTGAGGAATTAAGCAGAATGAAGGAGGAAATTGCCATTATTATGAAATGGATCCACATAGGAGCCATCGAAGTAGTAATCAAGGCAACATTCAAAGAAGGCATTGATTCTGAATTACATCTATCAGTCACTGATAGAAGAATCAATAACCTTAGAGATGGTCTTCTTGGGACTATGGTAGGAAATTTATATGCTGGGAAGTTAATGTTTGACATACATCCCAGAATTTTCTATAACTTAGCTGACCAAGATTTTAGCAGAGTTCTTACCCTTCATCAGGATTTCAAAAGAAAAGATTTGATGAAAGAAGGGAACATGCCATATTCTATAACTTATAGAATCTCTTATGCACTTTCCAATAGTCATCATTCTGACTTATTTCTCAGGAAAGAATATATAAAAATTCCTAGAATTTTCAAGGAATTTGCTAAAGTCATGACTCCAAATCCTACCCAGATTCCATGGTTAGGAGGAGTAGACATATAGATAAGAGATCATCCAATTCTATACAGATCAACGAGTGCTTGAATTGAGTATGCAAGCCGTATGTTTTTTTCGGAAGACAGAATTATGGCATATAAAGGAAAGGAGTTCATCAAAGATTTAACTCTTCAATCCATTGGGGTAGATAATATAAAGATTAAAATCCTGAAGGATGGAAAGAAATACGGGTAATATTTGACATCACTGAAAAGATTAACCGTTTTCCATGTGATAATTTATACTACTTGCAGCAACCATCAATTGGGACCTATGAAGGAACAATTGAAATTGCAGAACACGAGATCAGAGTCTTAGGTATATGATTTTGGGATTAAGTTTTCTCGAAAATCATAAACCATGGGTAAGAAAGGATAATGGTATAGAATTTAATCTGAAAGGTCACACCATCAGAATTAAATGACAAGTCCATTTTCCATTTATATCTCAGTAGGGATAATATATGAACAATATAAGTCAGAATATTTTGCAGCTTATATTGATTCAGGATCAGGTATTTGCAGGGCAAAACCAGAAGTAATCCCTAGCAAAGCTATGGAATCATTACCCATTATTGCAGGAAGAGATTTTTCCCAAAAAATCTTAGTACTAAATAAGGGTATTCGACAGGCCAATATCATTACCCATTAATACGACAGGGTCTGGATGCTCGAGGGATCGAAGCCAGAAAAGGTTCGAAAGTGGTATGATTTTGGATCATTAGTAATCTGTTCATACTACATCACCAGGGTTCCCGGAGATAGAAAAACTTCCGGGATGGATAAGTAACGCGGTACATGAATCATGGCAGAACAACCCGCACCTTCAAAGAGGAGATATTCTAGAGCTCAAGTTTATCTCATTGGAAAAGGTTTATACCCGGTCTTTCATTTTATTGAATTATTAAGGTCTGATATGATAGATTTCAACAGAGTCAAGTCCATTGATGACAAGGCACCATTGGTATCTTCCATCAGTGAAGATGAGATCTCCACCAGACGGGCATGGGGATTCTGGGTCTGTCTCATAGAGATGGAAAAGGTCAAATATCCATTTAAAATCTTTTCCAATAATGTAAATGGATCGTTCCTGGTTAATTCTTTAACAGGGAAAAGCACGGAGTATGCAGAAACCTCTTTTGAAAAGAAAAAGGTTACTCATCTGGGAAAATAAGTTTCGAGCAACTAAGTCTACCAGAAGAAAGGCATGCAACATGATGCATATTGGGCAATGGGATAATCACATATGCCCATATTGTGTGGAACAGGAAAAACCCCTATTCGGTACAAAGATTCGGGTAACCCAAATGAAAGCCGAATCTGGACAAGATAAAGGGAAGAAGCGTCCAAAAAACTTTCACAAGTCCAAGTGAAAACAGCTGGATGTAAGAGAAAAAGAAGTGTCGGCAAAGATCCTACAATAATGGCCGACAAAGTAGAGAGGGGCAGTTGGCAAGGGTATATGACGAGTTGACAAAGGAGCCCACTAGCAATAATTCTGACAGAATAATTATGTAGGCTGGAATCCAAAGCAAGTGATGTCACTGCGTTCGTCACAAGAAATTAGAGTTTGTTTGGAGTCCGTGATTGAAGTCCGCGGACGCCTATAAATAGAGGAGATTGAAGCAGATGGAAGGCATCAGAACTCCTCCCAACTCTTCAAAATAATAAGTTGTATTTCCTTTCTGCAAAACTTCCTTTTTGTATTTGTTTTTCATATTGGGTCAGTCCCCCAGAGTCAAGCATCCTCATATATGAAGAGCTAAGTGTCCGTCTTCTCCATTAAGAGAAAAATATTTCTGTAATATTTTTAATATTTCTTTAATAAAATCCAGGCTTCCAGTATTCCAAATATTCCGATAAGTTAGTTAAAAAACCTTTATTCATACCTTGTTACGTCCTAAGGTAGGAAACGAAATAGGACTGTGCTGTTTGTTGCTGAAGAAGCCAAGAATCGGTGAACCATCAGTCGCGGCTGCGTGGTTGGAGGAAGTCCGTAAAATCCCGAAGCTTAGGAAACCCGGCAGCAAGGCGGTCGAACCCAAGGTATGAAATTTAGTGCTTAATTTAATTATCGGAAGCATGATGGGCTGTAATAGGACTAATTTAAATGAAAAAACTAAAGTTGGGGTAAAAGGAGAATAAGGCTAAAGTTGGAAAGTCAACTGTTGGGGTGAAAGTATAATAAATCAAAAGTTGGTAGGGTCAATGGCAATTTGAAAAAGTCTAAATGGCCTAGATCTGGTCAAAGCTGGTTTCTAATGGCCTAAAATCAAAAATAAAGTTTTAGTGGCCCAAAACTGGAATAGGTGCCTTCTCATGGCCTATTTTATTAATTACCTCAAAGATAAATGATGAAAAAATATAATAAAAAAATAAATAAAAGTGATAAGATGTGTGGCACCAATTATGTTCATGCATGCATGCAAATTTGGAAGGAACAAGAATGATAAAAGAGATCCAATAAAATATAATAATAACTAATAATGAGATTTAAAGTAAAAAAATAGAAGGGAAAAAAAAAGAAAGAGTAAAAGTAAAATAATAATAATAATAATAATAATAATAATAATAATAATAATAATAATAAATATAGTAGAATTAGATATATATGTTTATACGTATGAATTAAAAAAAAATGAAATAGAATATAAAAAAAAAAGAGAAATGATAATAATAAATTAATATGCATGGACCAATTATTGGTGCTTGCCCATTACGTAAAATGAGATGGGAAAGATAAGAATGGTACAGTGAGGGGAAGAAGGATCTCAAACTAATGCTGCGTCATGAATGAGTTGTAAAGGTACTCCCTCCTCCTCTATAAATAGAGGAGCATACTTCGTTTTACATAACAAAGAAAGTGGTAAGGGGCAGTAAGCAGAGATAGATAGATAGTGAGAGAGTGTGTGTTGGAGGAGAGAGAGAGAGAGAGAGAGAGAGAGAGAGAGAGAGAGAGAGAGAGAGAGAGAGAGGGGAAACAGAAAATAATAAGATAGTGAAAAAAATTAGTGAGTATAGTAATAAAATAATAGTGAGTGTAGTAATATAGGAATTGCTGGAGTAGTTGCAGTCCCAAAATTTCAGTAGGTTATCATCGAGGAGATTGTAAGTAAATTTATATTATGCGGGTATTGTCCTAATGTTAACTTTTGCATGTTTAATTCCTTATTGCTTTAAATAATTTTAGAATTATCCATGCAAATAAGTTTATGCAGAGGAAATGCCCCATTATGAGTTTAAATATTTTTGGGCTAAGCCATGCATGTGAAAATTATATTTCCAGTATGTGGCATGTGAATTATTGAGATGATAGTATACGGGATATACTCCAATTGGGGTTATCTTCGTAAGAGCATTAAAAGAGGATTGTGTAGGCCAAGGGTCTCACGGTCAGTTTTAGTTGCAAGTGGCATGGAAGCCGGAACGAGGACACTGATGATCCCAACATTTCCCGAAGGCCCAGTATCAAAACAGCTGACAAGGAAGTTCGTGACCAGAATTGCGGAGCTGTTGAACCGGAGGTTTGAAGAGGAGCTGTCAAAAGCCAAAGCCGGGAACATGGGACTGAAGCTGCTGATCCAAAATGAAGACCCCGGACCCACTTCCATGGATCCAGGCATCCATCAGTAATCGAGAGCAGCCGGATGTCGATCGCCGGAAAGTTGACTGGAGCCCCCACCGGAATTACTGCCGGAAATCAAACATTAAATAAACTTATTATTTTGATCCAACAAGTGCATGCATGCACGAGGACAATTGAACAAGTGGAGAATGACATCATCATGACACCAGCATTTTACGACGCCAGACTGCATGTACGACGCTATCCTCATCGGACGACGTGAACCTGCTCCGCGTCGTACACATTCACGTCATCCAGAGAAGGTTCACTGCCTACGACGCCAACCTCCGACTACGAAGCCAACCTGGTCCCACGTCGTAGCCCATGGTTCGCGTAATCAAGTCTGTCCAAGCACCCTACGACGCGGAACTCCATTTATGACGCCAACCTGGCTCGCGTCGTACCTCTCGGATCGCGTCATCAGCCTGTCCGACTCCTACGATGCGGAACCTGTTCTACGACGTCTAACCCGTTCCACGTTGTAGCCCCGCCTAGCGTCGTAACCTGTCCAGATTAGGGTTTTTCTTGCTTGTTTAATTTCCAGCTTTATTTGTTTTATCCTTTGTAATTTCGGATGCCTATAAATAGACCATCCTTGACAATGTCTCATTCAACCTTTGATGAATATAAACATATGTTGAGAGTGTTTTCCTTTGGTATGAATACCGAGAGCATTGAAAGCTTCACCATGAGTATTCACACACGTTGGATCCTCCTTTCGAGCTTGGAGGTGTGCTCGATCGTATAGACACCATTAGAGTTATCGGAAGAGGGATTAGGCGGTGCAATCGTGCACAATCGAGTCTGATTTTGAGTTTTCCGAGTTCGTAATCTCTATTATCCATTTTCCTTTATTTTTGTGTTCTTGTTTGATAATCATATCCAATACGATCCATGGCATATTTTCTTGTATCAGAGCCATTATTGGATTGATTATCCTTCATTTTCATCTTTAAAATCAAAATATCCCAAAAATATTGTGTTCTTCATAATCGAGCTACCCATCATCATACGAATCCATTGGTACCATTTGCACTAAAATCCGATCTCATTTGCGAAATCTTGATTTCGACCGAGAGCTCTTGTTCATGGTTGGGATTTTGATTTTGTTGTTCTCGTGTTGGTTGTGGTTTATTTGGATTTAATTGTATGTTTTTGAGCTTAATCGGTATTATATGTGGCTTAAATCCAAGTTTTGAGAGCATCCAAGTGTTTTGGGTTTTCAAATTTTGGGTTGATCTTCATATTTGTAACACCCCGGTTTTTGGTCACCCAGGTCGGGATGTCACCGCCACACCTCCCTAGTAAGACACGGTTTCTCCGAGCTTACTAAAGAAATGCAAGGCTAGGTATTACAGTATTTAAAATATTCAAAACCATTCAAGTAGCCTATTCAATATAAATTCAAAAATAATATCATAATGCAGCGGAAAAATAATATCTAAATATAAGTATTGCAGCGGAAAATGTAAATAGGGCCAACATGGCCAAAACACGGGTTAAACAGGCCCGTTTATACTATAGTCTAATGCAAGAATTTAAAATAGAAAGTTTTCCAAAATATTTCCCCCATGCATATACGTGCTCATGCTCATTCCACATACTCTGTAAAGAAAAAGGAAATAAATAGTTTGGTCAGCACAACTTGCTGAGTAAGTTAATACGTACATGATCGTGGGGTTTCAAAGCCATTCATTTACATTTAATTAAAAGCATGATAATAAATCATAAATAATTCAATTTAATTATCTAA
Source organism: Hygrophila difformis (assembly GCA_030278955.1). NCBI lineage: Eukaryota > Viridiplantae > Streptophyta > Magnoliopsida > Lamiales > Acanthaceae > Hygrophila > Hygrophila difformis. The sequence continues at coordinate 40,835,063 of JAOANR010000003.1, read as the reverse complement.
CCAATTTGCATATTTAATTCATGGCATTAATCAATAATACATTTAGCATAATTTAAATAAAAGCCATAATTAATTTGAATAAAGCATTAAATAAATTTAAATGGCCAATAAATAAATATTTAAACTATCCCCATTACACCCAAGATTTAGTATTTCATGTATTTCACGATTGCATGGCAATCTCGTCAAGTTTAGCCGGTAGCCCGGCGGCCGCAGCCGTATCTGCCATACCCAGTACCACTCCGGAGCCTCGGGAAACCCATATGGATATTCACGAGAGTGTAGGCCATATATCTCATGCCGTTTTGGCAACATATCTCAAAATTTCGCGCGGGTCAACATCGTCCATAAAGGCACGAAGTGAATCGTTAGGAGGGCACCCTGCAGAGCACTCACCCCCTAATTTTAAATGATCAAGTTTGTAAGGGGATTTTCCTAAATTCTAATTTCATGTATTTTTTTTCAAAAGAGTTTTCTACTCATTTAAACCTTAAAGGCTAATTTCACCGTTTCAACAAGATTTCAATATTTGACTTGGTCAAAACCACTGTTTACTTTAAAATTAATTAAAAATCAGGTTTAAGTCCAAAAATACTGAAATTTGACCAGTGACTCGAAAACACAGAGATGAACAAGTTTTATGTTTTAAGTTTTTCAATCCGAAATACGGAAGTAAGTGAAAAACGTCAATTTTTAACAGGATGATAATCTGTCCGAGTTTCAACACATCAGTTTCAAGAATTCAAGATCTACCACAGCAAACGAACTCCAAATTTGATGAAATTGTACAGGGAGATACTTAAGACATATATCTACAACTTTCATGTTCGACTAAAGTTCTGAATCGGTCTAGATCTATTGTCAAAAATGACTACAAGTTCAGACTAGAATTCTGTCAAGATTTCAAGATCTAAATTTAGAACAGCTCGGTTTGAGATCGATTTCAGATGTCAAAACTTAACAAAAAATTATAAAATTTTTACAGTAGCTAGACCTACATCTTAGGAACGTTTTTTGTGTTCCAAGTTTTCTTGTTTGAACAGGTTTAAAGTTCGGAAAAATCGTCCAAAACTGCTGCGCCATGGGTTTCTTCGTGTTGACAGATTTTAGGTTTCTTGATTAGATCGTTACGTTAGGTGTATTTTAAATCTCCCAAAACCATAGTAAGATTAACTTACAGATCTTTGTCGTCCGGGTTCGTCGATTCGGAGGCGTGGCTTCCAGTCCACCGTTTATCTCCTCGGTTCGTCGGGTTCTTCGTTCTACATCCGATTCGGGGTGTAGAAAATAAAGAGACTAAGTTAGGATTCGTTTTCCAATCAATAATCGGTAAAGAACTAGCGGATCAGAACTTACCACAACGTTGGAAGATCCGAATTCGTCCAAAGCAGTCCTCTCTTGGTCTCGTGCCTCCGACGACTCCGGGATTATGGTTTTCGAACGTATAGAGAGTATGAATGTTTTGAAAAGTGTTTGGGATCGATTCCAAGGTTTATTTATAGAGGTAAGGAATCTATGGACGTCCAGGGTCGGCCTTGGTGAGTCTTGAGCCGAAAGGAAAGCAACCGAAGTCGAAAAATCCGGATTCGGGCGAGTAAATCTCGCAACGGGCGTATATGTCATCCGACGCGGGGTTGGCGCGCCGTTTGTTGAAACACCGCGCGGTCCACGCCTGGACTTCGGTCCGGGCAGGTCGTGCGATCCGTCGGGCATTTCCTCCTCTGTTTCGGACGTCTATCCCTCTATGTTCTCGGATTCGGATTTCCGGGATATTTTCGGGCTCCTATTCCCTATCTAAACTCTTACTCGGGTCTACATTAGTGTCGGGTTCTCTTGTACAATTTATTTGATTAATTTATCTTTGGCTTTACGGGTATTGAAAATTTAATTCCTTCTTAAATTAAATTTCATTTCTCATTTCCTTATCTATGTATTATGTTTATTCATTTATTATTTATCTATTTATTGTAACAGTTATGTTTATTGTTTATTTATTTATTTATTTATTTATTTTATGTTGCAAAATTCTCAGGTATTACAGTCTACCCTCCTTAAGAATGAACTTCGTCCTCGAAGTTGTGTTTCGGCTTTTCTCGTGTTAGAAACGAATCCTTTTGTTTGTTTTATTATTTTGTGACTGAACTTAGAATTAAAACTTCTAAGCTGCCGACGTGTCATGTGAAGGGATCAAGCCATAACGTAGATCAAAACAATTTGAATTTGTTTGGTCACAAAAATATACGGAAAATGCACGATGTCACATCCTCTCCCCCTTAAGATTGCAGTTATGTCCCCATAATTGTGTCGGTGTTAGTTTGGAATAGTGTCGGATAGCGTTCCCTCATGTCCGATTCTAACTCCCATGTTGCTGTCTCGCTTTCATGGTTCGACCAAAGAACCTTGACCATCTTGACAGTTTTACTCCTCGTTACTCGCTCCTTAGCGTCTAGAATTCGCACTGGGACTTCTTCATAAGTCAGATCCTCATCGAGTTCGATTACTTTCGGTTGAAGTACATGTGTCGAGTCTGGCACATATTTCTTTAGTTGTGAGACATGGAAGACATTATGAACTCGATCTAATTGTGGTGGTAAAGCCAGTCGGTAGGCCAAATTTCCGACTCGTTCTAGAACCTCGTAAGGTCCTATGTATCGAGGACTCAACTTTCCTCGTTTGCCAAAGCGCATCACCCCCTTCATGAGTGATATCTTTAGCATGACCCTATCTCCAACTTGAAATTCTAGGTCTTGTCGTCTCACGTCAGCATAACCCTTCTGACGGTCTTGAGCGGCTTTCATCTTCCTTTGAATCACCTATATCTGTTGAGCCATTTCTTCGACAAGTTGTGGTCCCACTACCACAGACTTATCGTTTTCTTCCCAGCTCAACGGGCTTCGGCACTTTCGTCCATACAACGCCTCGAAAGGTGCCATGCCAATGCTAGCATGGTAGCTATTGTTACAGGAAAACTCAATTAAGGGTAAATGAGCTTCCCAATTTCCCTTAAATTCCAACACACATGCTCTCAACATGTCTTCTAGTGTTTGGATCGTTCTCTCGGTTTGTCCATCCGTCATTGGGTGGAATGCGGTGCTCATTTTGATTTGAGTACCAAGAGCTTTTTGTAACTCCGTCCAAAAATGAGAGACAAATCTACTGTCTCTGTCAGAAATGATGTCATGTGGTACTCCATGTCGTCATACCACATTATCAATGTAGGCCCGGCCCAATTGGTCCATAGTCCACGTATCCTTCATCGGGATAAATATGGCCGTCTTTGTTAGCCTATCCATAATCACCCAAATCTTGTTCATGCCTTTAGGTGATCGGGGTAATCCCGAGATGAAGTCCATCGAGATGCTATCCCACTTCCAACTCGGAATCTCTAGTGGTTGCATCAGTCCTAAGGGTTTATGTCTCACTGCTTTAACCCTTTGGCAGGTGAGGCATTTCGCCATGAAGTCTGCCACTTCCTTTTTCATTCCCGGCCACCAGTAGATCTTCTTCAGGTCCTTGTAAAGTTCGTCACCTCCGGGATGCACTGAATATGTCGTATTGTGCCCCTCATTCATCAACCTTTACTTCAATTCGGTACACTTTTGAGGCACACACCATCTCCCTTTGAAGCGAATGCTTCCATCCTCATGGATAGCAAATCCTATTGCCTTACCCTCGGCAATATACTCTTTTATCCTCTCCAACTTCGCGTCGCCCGGTTGAGCGAGCCTAATCTCGTCCAATATCGGAGTTTCTACGATCATGGCATTGATCGTGTCACTAACTGTGCCCGTATGCACAAGTTCCAAATCTAATCTTGCCAAATCCATATACAATGCCGGCGGAATTACCAACGAGTTTGTCATGTGTTGGGTTTTCCGGCTTAGGGCATCGGCTACCACATTTGCCTTCCCCTTATGGTAGGATATCTCCAAATCATAATCTTTAATAAGTTCCAACCACCTTCGCTGTCTCAAATTCAACTCCTTCTGAGTGAATATATATTTCAAGCTCTTGTGGTCGGTGAACATTCGACACTTTCGCCCGTAAAGATAATGTCTCCATATCTTTAGAGCGAAAACGACCGCTGCCAACTCCAGGTCGTGTGTCGGATAATTTTCCTCGTGAGGTTTCAGTTGGCGTGATGCATATGCAACGACCCTCGAGTCTTGCATCAAGACACAACCTAAACCTTCCTTCGAAGCATCGCTGTAAACTTCGAAGTCACCATTCTCTGATGGTAGCGTCAATACGGGTGTAGTTGTGAGTCGTTTCTTCAGCTCTTGAAACGCGGTCTCACAAGCCTCTGTCCACACGTATTTTACTCCCTTCTTCCGTAGCTGGGTTAAAGGTCGTGCGATTTTCGAAAAATCCTTCACGAACCATCTATAGTACCCGGCTAATCCAAGGAAACTCCTTATCTCAGTTGGGCTCTTTGGGGCTGCCCATTCTGTCACGGCAGAAACTTTTGCCGGATCCACTGAAACTCCATCAGCGGATACTATGTGTCCAAGAAATGCTACTTCCTTCAACCAGAAATCGCATTTGGTCAACTTGCCGTATAATTGGTTGTGTAAAACAATAGAAAATAATGGAAAATAAAAAACATAAAATAATTTCGGTGGCCTACGCGGTGTCCGCGCGGTCACATCAGTTCGGGAAAAAGGGGCTCGCGCCCCGCGCGAGCCACTATGCCCATTTCCACATCCGAGGCTTCTTCTAGCTTGCTCCCAAATTCACTCTCCCGTTCTCAAATTCTCCCGTTCCCGACCTCGATTTTGCTTTGCAAGGTATGTATCTGCTACTTCTACTTGCCAATTTCAGTTTTTATGCTTTGAATAACTTGATCTTTGGACGGATTTTGAGATTAGGGTTTATGTGTTAGAATTGGGGATTTGTCATTCCTAGGCTTGATTCGTGCAAATTAGCGAGTTTATGTGATACTTGACGCTATTTTTGTTGCTTAGGAAGTATTTGTGCAACAATGTATACCTAGTTTGGGAAAGTTTTTACTAGATTCTAGGGTTTAGGAAGAATATGAAATTCCCGATTTGTGTTGGTATTGCGGGCATGAAAATGAGTTCATTGTTGTTGTTTTGTGTCATATTATGATGATGAGTTGGTGCCTAAGCAATCGTTTCGATTTGGGGATGATTTCTATGTGTTTGTAAGTAAACTTTGAATTTGGTTTATTGCGGACATAACGTGTTCGACAAAATGTCCCCAAGAGTTTTGGAATTTGTTTGGACATATTCTTTGTTTGGTTATCCTCTTGGATTGCTCGTGTTGGAGCCTATACTTAATGTTCTTGCGTTTTTCTGCCCTATAATTGGTATAATTGTTGTGTAGGATTTAACCTTATAATTGGTATTGGTTGGATATTTGCAGGATGTTGCTTTTCTTGTGGGTTGTCTGGGCGTCTCTTATGGTTCTTCCGGGGGCCAAGAGACGAGCCACTCGGCTTGATGCAGCTGGCCTTACTGCTGCTCCGGTGATGCCGGATACTGATGACAGTGAGTTTGAGGAGGACGAGGAGCAGCGGGGCCCGCGACTCAGGGGTCTTCCTGACGAGGTGCGTCCCCGTCGACACGATAGGCATCGGTTTGCGACGATGGCCTCTCAGGAGTTCTATTTCGACGAGCTTCGTCGGAACAGGGCTTATGTTCCGGAGAGAGGCATGTATCCTCGTCATGTACACGATGACAGGGTTAGGGCGGTTTTGGACCATCTCCAGTGGACTGGACTCGTGCGCAATCCCGAGGGCATTGCTTCCGGTTACTTAGCTATGGAGGTCATTGCCAACATTGGCGGTCTTGGGGAGAACAGCGACTTATCTCGAGTCTGGGTTCGGGGTCGCTACCTAGATTTCATTGCTCGGGCGATCAACGTCTATTTCGGCCACAGCTTGAGGGTCGTATACCCCCGCCCGCGTGGGGTGTTTTGTGCACTGAGGTGGCACCTCGGCTCGAGCACGATCACGAGCTGCGATTGACGACGCTGGACTCGCCGTGGCGTGAGCTTACTCAGATATGGTTAGGGCGCGACCGACCGATTACCCGGAGCCATATCGTCCTAGATCATGTCTATGAGACCATTTGTTTTATCACCCGAGGCGGTAGGGTGAATGTTGGGGCTTGTATCGAGGACAATCTGAGGGGTATGCGCCGGGGACGAGGGAGTAGGGTGATCACTCATGTTCACCTTATTTGTGGTTTGTGTGCGGCTCAGGGATCCGTACGACACCGGAGACGGATCCTTACGAGTTAGCTGCTGGTGACTACTACTGTATCCCTACCTACGCTGCTCGACGCAGTGCTTTGCGACGTGGGGCTCCTCAGGCTGTCCTTCGCCCGGAGCCCAACGGTGATGGTTTGATTCTAGTTGTTCCTCCTGAGCAGCCTCCTCCACCTCCCGTGGTTCCCCAACAGGGTCCGAAGATGCCACAGATACTTCAGATGATGCAGGGTATGCAGCTTAGTATAGATGCTGGGTTCGCAGCCGGGCAGGCTCGTTATGATGCTTTGGATGCCAGGATGGATCTATACCAGGCTCGCATGGATACGATCACTACGAGGCAGCTGGAGCAGCAGGCCACCATGACCGACATGTATGCCTACATGCGTCAGATGGACGAGTATATGCGTCGTCAGTTCCCGCCTCCCGACCAGTGATCCTTCGTCTCTGCGTCTCCATTTAGGCTCGTAGTAGTAGCGTTTTATTCGGTTGTTTTCTATGAGACTGTATAACGATGATCTTGCTGATTATGTTTAGTAGTTTATGCTTCCGTTGTGTCCTTGCTTAGTTGTTTAGTTTGACTGTTATCGTTTACAGAAAATATGGTGGAACCATTCCGGTCTGTTCTCATTCCGCTCTTTCGCCATTTGGTGCAGGTCCGTCCCTAGATCCTTGATTCTATCTATCATCGCATCGCCCCGTTCGGTGAGTTTTTGCACTTGAGTTTCTAAGTCTTTTATGCGACCTTGATCAGCAGCTCTCAAGTTCTGGAAGTGTTGGAGGTCAGCTTCCCTTAAGTCTCCCATTTGGTGCAGATTTGCCTCCAAGTGAGCTATACGATTTTTCATTTGTTGTATGGTTTGTTGGGAATCAAGGTGAGTGTTCATCATTTTGATCATCAAGTTTATCATATCTTGACTAGCCATCTAGCGCAAGCAAAAGATCTAAGTTAGAATGTATCACGCTTCTAGGTTCTCTAAGTTTAGGCAATGCAGTATGCACATGCAAATGATGATTTCCCCCCAAAAATAATTCATGCACTATATATATATATATTTTCCATGGGTTTTAAAAATAAAAATTTAATCCATGGAATTAATGCTTTAAAAATTTTAAAATAGTATTCAAAATCCTTGGACCTCTATATTGGGTCAAAAATAATTATAATTTGGACTCAAAAATAATTTTGGGCTAGGAAATTTTAAAAATAATAATTTAGGCTTCTATAATAATAATAATGTAAAAATGATCATGGTTTAAAAATAATAATAATTTAAAAATAATATGTTAAAAATAATAATACTAATTTAAAAGTAAGCCGGGCTCTGATACCACCTTGTAACACCCCGGTTTTTGATCATCCAGGTCGGGATGTCACCGCCACACCTCCCTAGTAAGACACTGTTTCTCCGAGCTTACTAAAGAGATGCAAGGCTAGGTATTACAGTATTTAAAATATTCAAAACCATTCAAGTAGCCCATTCAATATAAATTCAAAAATAATATCATAATGCAGCAGAAAAATAATATCTAAATATAAGTATTGCAGCGGAAAATGTAAATAGGGCCAACATGGCCAAAACACGGGTTAAACAGGCCCGTTTATACTATAGTCTAATGCAAGAATTTAAAATAGAAAGTTTTCCAAAATATTTCCCCCATGCATATACGTGCTCATGCTCATTCCACATACTCTGTAAAGAAAAGGAAATAAATGGTTTGGTCAGCACAACTTGCTGAGTAAGTTAATACGTACATGATCGTGGGGTTTCAAAGCCATTCATTTACATTTAATTAAAAGCATGATAATAAATCATAAATAATTTAATTATCTAACCAATTTGCATATTTAATTCATGGCACTAATCAATAATATATTTAGCATAATTTAAATAAAAGCCATAATTAATTTGAATAAAGCATTAAATAAATTTAAATGGCCAATAAATAAATATTTAAACTATCCCCATTACACCCAAGATTTAATATTTCAAGTATTTCACGATTGCATCGCAATCTCGTCAAGTTTAGCCGGTAGCCCGGCGGCCGCAGCCGTATCTGCCATACCCAGTACCACTCCGGGGCCTCGGGAAACCCATATGGATATTCACAAGAGGGTAGGCCATATATCTCATGCCGTTTTGGCAACATATCTCAAAGTTTCGCGCGGGTCACCATCGTCCATAAAGGCACGAAATGAATCGTTAGGAGGGCACTGTAATACCCGAGAAATCAACATCGAGTATTAAATCCGAAAATTAATTAATTGGATTTAACTATCGCAACTGAAATAATTCCGGGAGAGCGGAATTAAACATTTTCGGACGATAGCAACTCAAAGAGAGTTATCGGATTATCCAACAATCATGGATAATCCATGTATGATTTTTAAATATTAAAAATCATATTTAAAAAAAAAAAGAGAGACAGGCCCGCAGCCTGGTGGTGGCGCGGTGGCGCGCCACCAGCGCGCCACCACCTCAGTAGCAGCTCTTGAAACGCTGCTACGCGTTTCAAGCGTGTTGGAGCCATTAACTCCGAACTTGGATGCATGAATCGAGCCACCATCATGTCTTAGACCATTGGGGGTGTATTGGGACTTAATGGGATGTTTTAGAAGGGTCTAGAACCACCCAATGTTGGATTTTAGGGAGTGCATGCACCAAAAGTTGGTGTGGTGAACCATGGTGTGTGTTAGGTGAAATGGATAGGATTGAGGGGAGTAATTTCGAGATTTGATTGCCATTATGATTCCCCTACTTCCCAGGGTCATCAAAGCCTCAATTGGGACTCTCAACACAGCCATTCCAACCTTTTATCAGTCCCAAAAACCTCCACCAAACCATTCATCCGAAAATCATTCTCCTTTTGAGTGTTGTGAGTTGGTGAGTGTTGTTCTTCTTGTTCTTAGGGCTTTGGTCGAGTTTGGAGGGTTACAATCCATCCTCCTATGTCTAGGTAAGATTCCTGATCCAACTCCTTGCCTTTGATTCGATTAGCAAGCCCTAACACCAAGTATTTTCCTTCAACTCTCAATATAGGATTCATTCGGTAGAACTTTGGAAGAGTGGGCTGTCCCGGACGATTGTGGAGATTCAACCAAGGGAGTTTCGATCCTAATCCCTTCTAAAGTAAGTTAATGATGTGCATACCAAATTTTAGAGCTTTTGGTTGAGTATTCATGGAGATACAACTCGAAATCCACTCCTTGCCAAATATGTGATTTAGGGTTTTATCAGGATAGTTTCTTTTGTTCATCTTTGTTCGCCTAGATCCGTTCATTTTTAGGAACACTTTTCTAAATGAAAAATGTTCCTAATAACTTGAATATGATTTCTGTAAATTTTCATAATTTTTGGACATGATTTAGGCGACACGAAATCATCTGGTATTTTCTGCAATTCTGATGACAGAATTCGTCTCATGGTGTAGTCAGTTTTGTTGTTCGTATTACTCCTATTTACGATCGTTTTTGATGGATGGTTTCTTCATGAAAGTTGTTCATCTATGTGTCTAGTTATTTCCTGTAAAATTTCAGAATTTTAAGATCACTCTTGGAATTTTTAGGAATTTTTAAAGAAACTGTGGTCGAAGTAAACAGTAAATTCCTATGCCTTTGAAAGATGAGTTCTGAAATGATTTTTTTTAGGCCACTTAGAGTCCGATTTTGAAGTAGCTTATTTCTATGAAAAATGTTCATTTAGGTGTTTTCTAGCTCTTGTAAAAATTTCAGAATTTTTGAAAATGTTTTGCTAAGTTTCCAAATGATATTTCTGAAACTGCCAGTGGGCTACTCTTTGTCGGAAAACCGTACTTGTGTAATTTGGTGATTTATGAGTCGATTGGTACTCACTTTTGAAAATATGTAAAATCTGGAATTGTGCGGTATTGTAAAGTGTGAAATTATGACTTTTAAACTTTGTAAGTTTTGATCAAGTGGGATGCCCGATGTTTTAGAGGGTAAGTGCACTTGGCGTGAGCTCGTTGGGCCGCCCCTCTTTTTGTGTGGCCAAAACGGCGCATATGATATTGTGGTTTCGTGTTAGTAAGAGTCTATACTCCTAGATGTATCCGTATGGGTTGTCTAGGGCTCCGGAGCGGTCTGTATAGGGTCACTGCTTTCACATCCCTCGTGGGTACGAGTCCCAGATGTGGGTTGATTCGAAAGGGCTTAGGCCTAGAATCGTATTAATGGAGGCCTTGTGGGTGTAAGTCCCCAAGGTCATATTTGGTGTCCTCGATCAAAATGAGCATTGATAATGATGTATGCGGTAAAGTGTTAGAATCTCCGTAAATTAATTCACTCGTCTATTTTAAAAATTAAATTCCTATCTTTTGTTACTCTTCTAAAAACATTAAATTTTGTTATGCTATACATTAACTTACACAGTACCGTTTGTACTGATAATTTGTTGTTTTCCATTTTTTGCAGAGTAAGTCATGGCACGACGGGATGGGATTTTTCGAAGAAAGAACTTGTCGCATTTATTTTATATTTTAAATTTCTCGTATTGAACTTGGAACGTTGAACTTTGGTTTTGGCCGTCTGTTTGGCCCTATTTTGCTTCCGCACTACTATTACTTACTTTATGCATGTGATACTCTGAACTGATTTTACTTCGGGCATATTTGAATGGATTTTAAATTGTTTTAAAAATTGGTACAACTTAGACTTAGCATTTTTCTAAATAAGCTGGGTGATCAAATCCGGGGTGTTACAGGCACCCTGCAGAGCACTCACCCCCTAATTTTAATTGATCAAGTTTGTAACGGGATTTTCCTAAATTATGATTTTATGTATTTGTTTCAAAAGATTTTTCTACTCATTTAAACCTTAATGGCTAATTTTACCGTTTCAACAAGATTTCAAGATTTGACTTGGTCAAAACTACTGTTTACATCAAAATTAATTAAAAATCCGGTTTAAGTCCAAAAATTCTGAAGTTTGACCAGTGACTCAAAAACACAGAGACGAACAAGTTTTATGTTTTACGTTTTTCGATTCGAGATACGGAAGTAAGTGAAAAACGTCAATTTTTAACAGGATGATAATCTGTCCGAGTTTCAACACATCAGTTTCAAGAATTCAAGATCTACCATAGCAAACTAACTCCAAATTTGATAAAATTTTACAGGGAGATACTTAAGATATATATCTACAAATTTCATGTTCGACTAAAGTTCTGAATCGGTCTAGATCTATTGTCAAAAGCGACTACAAGTTCGGACTAGAATTCTGTCAAGATTTCAAGATCTAGATTTAGAACAACTCTGTTTGAGATCGATTTCAGATGCCAAACTTAACGAAAAATTTTGAAATTTTTACAGTAGCTAGATCTACGTCTTAGAAACGTTTTTCATGTTCTAAGTTTTCTCGTTTGAACAGGTTTAAGGGTTCGGAAAAATCGTCCAAGACTGCTGCGCCGTGGGTTTCTTCGTGTTGACAGATTTTAGGTTTCTTGATTAGATCGTTACGTTAGGTGTATTTTAAATCGCCCAAAACCATAGTAAGATTAACTTACAGATCTTTGGTCGTCCGGGTTCGTCGATTCGGAGGCGTGGCTTCCAGTCCACCGTTTATCTCATCGGTTCGTCGGGTTCTTCGTTCTAGATTCGATTCGAGGTGTAGAAAATAAAGAGACTAAGTTGGGATTCATTTTTGAATCAATAATCGGTAAAGAACTAGCGGATCAGAACATACCACGACGTTGGAAGACTCCGAATTCGTCCGAAGCAGTCCTCTCTTGGTCTCGTGCCTCCGACGACTTCGGGATTAGGGTTTTCGAACGTATAGAGAGTATGAATGTTTTGAAAAGTGTTTGGGATCGATTCCAAGGTTTATTTATAGAGGTAAGGAATCTATGGACGTCCAGGGTCGGCCTTGGTGAGTCATGAGCCGAAAGGAAAGCAACCGAAGTCGAAAAATCCGGATTCGGGCGAGTAAATCTCGCAACGGGCGTATCTGTCATCCGGCGCGGGGTTGGCGCGCCGTTTGTTGAAACACCACGCGGCCACCGCGTGGTCCACGCCTGGACTTCGATTCTGGCTGGTCGTGCGATCCGTCGGGCATTTCCTCATCTCTTTCGGACTTCTATCCCTCTATGTTCTCGGAATCGGATTTCCGGGATATTTCGGCCTCCTATTCCCTATCTAAACTCTTACTCGGGTCTACATTAGTGTCGGGTTCCCTTGTACAATTTATTTGATTAATTTATCTTTGGCTTTACGGGTATTGAAAATTTAATTCCTTCTTAAATTAAATTCCATTTCTCATTTCCTTATCTATGTATTATGTTTATTCATTTATTATTTATCTATTTACTGTAACAGTTATGTTTATTGTTTATTTATTTATTTATTTTATTTATTTTTTATTTTATGTTGCAAAATTCTCGGGTATTACAATATTGTTCTTGGGGAGAGTACGTGTTTGACCTAGATAGGTTTAGGGTTTTGTTGGTTTTTGTGTTGGTGCATCCAGAGATCGACAAGTGTCCACAATCATTAATTGGGGAACAAGTCTTCCACTACGACGCCAAAGGCAGAGCTGACGCCAAACGATCTCTACGACGTGATCCACGATCACGACGTAACACTCAAGTTACATTTCATAAGGACGGCGTCAGACAGAGATGACGCCAAACAATTCACGACGTAGACCCACGCAGAAATTTTGAAGAACGACGCCAAGCTATCATTTACGATGCCAACAGGCTCGCGTTATACTCCAATTCCGCGTCATAAGTTCAAAAGAAGGCCAAAAAGCCGAGTGCGACACCAAGCTGTCCTCTACGACGTCAAGGGAGGCCCGCATCGTAACCCTAGTTCCGCGTCGCCAATTCCAGAAATTCAAAATTCACGTCGTCCAATCAAAGGCCGCCACGTGTCCATTGTTTTGTTTCCAAGAATATTCATTGTATTGTGATATTTGTAATTTGAACTTGGAACAATTGGACTTTAATTTTTGGACTGTATTATTTTTAATGTACGGTTTCACTAAAGGAAATCACGAACAATCTATCGGGTTGAAGTTCCGTCAGTGTTCGCACTTGACAGTGGAATTCCTCGAGGAATAAGTGCTTGCACTGTTCCGCTGATTTATTTTACAAACCACCAGAGTTGAAGCTCCATCCGTAATTACAGATAGTGGAGTTTCTCAACAGTAATTTTTACCGGGTTGTTTTATCAGCTTGGTAATTGTTGCTATTGAGGTTGTGTGAGTGAGGCATATATTTTTATTCCGAGTGTTTCTATTTGTGAGACTTTTACTTTACACTTCTAAATTGCGAGGAGTCCGGATATCTGCTACATAGCTGATTAATGCCATAAACTGCTATTTAATTCAGATTGATCACTTCACACACAACTCTGAGCTTTTATTTGATAGAGTCGGACTGTGCATTCTGTTTCTTGCACTGTGCGACCATACTGCTTTCTCACCTCTGATAGTTGGTTGATCTATACGTTTGAGCACATTTCGGCTTGTCAGCACCAACTGGTGAAGAACTGGACCCCAGTGAGAGATATACTGTAACACCCCGGATTTGATAACCCAGGTCGGGATGTCACCGCCACACCTCCCTAGCAAGACACGGTTTCTCCGAGCTTGCTAAAGAGGTGCAAGGCTATGGTTTTTCAGAATTTAAAATATTCAAACAGCCCATTACAATATAATTTAAAAATCATAATATCAAAGTTGCAGCGGAAAGTAATATTTACATATGTATAATGCAGCGGAACTTAAGTATAGGGCCGACATGGCCAAAACACGGGTTAAACAGGCCCGTTCATGCAAGTTGTAATTAAATGTAGGAATTTAAAAATAGAGTTTTTCCCGAATGTCCCATGTATGCATATGATGATGCTTAATCCTCATACTCTGAAAGAAAAAGGAAAGAAAATATGGTTTGGTCAGCAAAACGTGCTGAGTAAGTTAACACCTACTATGATCAAGGGTTTCAAAATCTTTAATTACATTTAAGAAAAACATGTGCATACAAGACATGATTTAAATTTTATTCGTCTAATAATAATTTAATTACATATTTGAAAAGACAAGGATTTCCACAAGATCATAATTTAACACACGTATAAAGAGGTTAAATTAAATAATGAAATTTTTACTCCGTGGCATGCATACAAACAACTCATCTATCAATTTAAAATTAATAATTTAATTGTGTACTTGAACATGCATTTAATCCACAATAACAATTTAGTCATGACATGAAAATTTAAGGACATAAATTTAAATGCATAATTTAAAGACGGGCATAAATAAATAAATACTTAAAAACATTAAATCTTTTATTTCCCCGTTACGTAACCATTTCTCAATATTTTGTATAGCCGGTGATCTGGCGGCCACAGCCGTGTCGTAAGTATCTTGTATAGCCGGTGATCCGGCGGCCGCAGCCGTGTCGTATTTCAAGTATTTCATTGGCCGTTTTGGCACAGTTTCTCATAACATTCACCCTCGGCCGTTTTGGAACGAAGCGAAAAGCTAGGGGGTGTTCTATTGAGCATTTCCCCCTACGTCGGTCACTCTCGGCCGTTTTGGCACGAAGCGAAAAGCTAGAGGGGCACTCCATCGAGCACTCACCCCCTACATAGGTCACACTCGTCCGTCTAGGCACGATGCGAAAAGCTAGAGGGGCACTCTATCGAGCACTCACCCCCTACATAGCCAAGTATCTCATATGTTTTAATTTAGTGTAACGGGATTTTTCAAAAGTATAGATATATCGTATTTCAAGTCTTTGATCGTTTGTTACGAAATTTCAAAATCTCTCGATTTAAAAGTCTCTTGGCGTCACAGTTTACGCCTTTTTAATTCAAAAATTCATTTGAGGTCCAACAATTCTGATATTTTCACAGTATATCAAAAACACCTAACGAACAACTTTCGTGTTTTAACTTTTCCAAAATAAGTTGAGGAAACATGTCAAAAATCAAGTTCATTGGAAAAATAGTTCACTGTCTAGTTACAGTTTTGACACAGTTTAGAAAATTGACTTTTTGACATATCAATTGGACTCCAAAAATTCTGAAATTTTATATGCACATACTAGACATGATTATCTACAACTTTCATTTAGATTGCAAAGATCAAATCGGACTAGAAAATATAGAAACATGCTCATCAAGTTCAGATATGTTCACAGTCAGATTTCGAAAAGTCTTATCAAGGCAGTTTATGTTTGATGCGATTTGAAATAGCAAACATCGACGAATATGTCTGAAATTTTTACACAACCTAGATTTATGTGTGAGGATTAAAAGTCTAGTTTTGAGTTTTTCGGTTTGAACTCTCGAAATAGGGGTTTTGGTTCGATTTCAAACCTGTCACAGTTTCAAGTTCGAATCTCAAGGCAGGTTGGTTCTCGGCCATTTTCGGATATGAAAACGCAATGAAAAATTATAAAAATGTTACACGAACTAGATCTATGTCTTAGGAACGTTTTTCATGTTTTAAGTTTTTCCGTTTGAGCAGTTTTAAGGGTTCGAAAAATTCACACAAAATTGTTGCGCCGAGGGTTTTTCGTGTTGACAGATTTTAGAGTTATTAAATCCATATGTTTGGTTGCATTTTAAGTCACCCAAAACCAAGTAAGTATTAACTTACAGTGGTAAGGTGTTTGGTCGTCCTCGGGTCGCTTGGCTCGTCCAAATCCACTACGAACGGATCTCCTCAACGCCAAGCTTCCAACTTTGGCCACGATTTCAACTCGGAAGAATAAATCCAATGTTAGATCGAGTTTTCGGGTTCGGAAACTTAAATGAAAATCTATAAATGACTTACCCAAGTCTGGAGTACTAGAGACCTTGTGTTCCGTCGGTTTTCGTCGCCGGAAAGTGATCGGAAAGTTCGAAGTTGGTGGTTTTCGGGTGTTGGAAGAACATAGAGAGTTGGAGAGTGTTTTTGGGGTTGCTAGGGTTAGAGTCTCGAAAATGATCAGCCATATGACCTCCAAAACCGACCATATACACCTTCCATCAACCGGGATTGAGTTTCCAAAGTCGGGACACGAAAATATGGTAAGAAAATCGCCAAAACGCGTCATGCCGCAGCTGCTGTCTTGGTGGCGCGGGGTTGGCGCGGTTTCTAGCCAAAAACCACCCGGAGGGCGCCGGCCTGGCCTGGGTCGTGCGTCCGGACTGAGCCGTGCGATCCCGTCGGGCCTTTTCTCCTCTCTTTCGGACTTCTGTCCTCCTACGTTTTCGGGCTCGATTTTTCGGGTCATTCTCGGATCATAAATTCTTATCTTAAATTTATCTCGACTCAAATAAATTTCATGTTTGAGATCTTAAGTCCGTCGGTTTCGGGTTCGTCGGCTTCCAATTCGTCGTCTTTTGACTCCCGTGCAATAACTTGTGTAATTAAATTTCTTCCGACTTCACGGGTTCTTGGAATTAGAATTATTTTCCTTCTTGAATTTAGTTCCAATTATTTTGACTCAATTCATGGAATGTCTTCGGGCTTCCTTTCCCTCTTTTATTCCATTTTGAATTTTGAATCTATCGGCGTTTCATTTCCGAGCAATAATTTATTGTGATAAATTATTTTCTTCTTCTCAGAGATATTTCGGCATTGATCGGAATAAATTTTATTCCTTTGGACGTTGATAAAAATCTGGGGTATTACAGTCTACCCCCCTTAAGAATCAACTTCGTCCTCGAAGTTGTGTTTCGGCTTTTCTCGCGCTAAGAGTTAGGGTCCTTTTGTTTATTTTGTTATTTTGCGATAATGTGTTATTGAATTATTGTTCGATTGTTGATTGTTTGTTGTTTGATTATTGTTTGACTGAACCCAGAATTGAAATTTCTGAGTTGCCTACGTACCCTGTGAAGGGATCAAGCCATGACGTAGTTCAAAACAATTTTGAATTTGTTTATTCGGGATACAAAATATTCGGGTTTCAAAAATAAATGCTTATGCTTACGGGGTATTACATCCTCTCCCCCTTAAGATTACAGTTATGTCCCCATAACTGCCTGCACATTATTCCCACGAAGGTTCGAGTATCGTCTCCTAGCACATGTATGTCCGCTTCTTTTACCACATTTAACGTCCCATGAGTCCCCCTTGGTTATTTGTGGCTAGTTAGGTCCAGCGACCAGATCATCTCTTTTGCTTATATTCTTAATCTGGGTTCGACATTCTTTCATCCGATGTCCACGTCGACCACATCGGAAGCATGTGTCGGGTTGAGGGCATCCCCTCACCAGATGAGGTTGGTTACAGCTTAGGCATCGGGGCACGTAGCCTTTACGGGTGAAAATTCTTCTATTATTGCCTCCATCGTCGCCTAGGGCTGGTCCATTTGGGCCTTTGTGAAAGTTATTCCTATCCGAGTCTTTATCAGCTCCGCGGTCCTTACCTCTCTTGTCTTGTGCTTGGGGACCTTGGCTAGATTCATCTATCGCCTTCCGCTTCAGTACCTGAACTCGTGCAACCGCTACCGCACGATCATAAACAGCTTGTGGGTCAGAGTAGTGTACCCCCGTGATTACTTCCCTAATGGCCAGGTTTAACCCCATCTCAAATTTCTGAGCCTTGTCGGAGTCAGTTGGTACTAGCCTCGTAGCAAATCGTACTAGCTCCTTGAATTTGGTGTAGTATTCTTGCACTGTCTGTGCGCCTTGCCTTAGGTTAATGAATTCCTCGTACTTCATCGCTTTGGTGCTTAATGGGTAGAACCTCTCCCTCAGAGCTTCCTTAAACTCTTCCCAAGTGTAGGCTTTCTCATCTTCCACTAATTTCCTCTGGAGGTTTTGCCACCGCTCATCGGCTTCACCTCCTAAGTAGTAAGTCGCTACATGTATCTTTTCATCATTAGGGCATTTGATAGCGTTTAAGAGTTTATCGAACGTACGGATCCACTCCTCTAGTTTGGCGGGATCTTCTTCCCCATCATAGTGTGATGGTTGATAGGGATTTACCAAAGCTAGATAGTTGTTTCGAGCTACTGACGGAGGTATTGCCGCTTGTGCCCTATGCACCTCGGCATTTCCTAATACTACGAGTACTTCTTCTACCATCCTTAAACGTTCATCCATGTTGTTGGGAAGATGAGGCGCTCGATCTCCTATGTTCGGAGGAATCTCATTGTTGTTAGGTGCGCTTGGGAGGTCAGTGTCAGTGCCGTTTGGACTTACTTTCCTCGACTTTCTCCTATGTGCCATTTTTCTGTTATTAAGCACGCGAAGGTGAGTTTCTAAGTGATCAAGATCTAGGAGTAAGGCAAAGTTAGTCTCAAGTTAACGCTTCTAAGTCAAGTCTCAAGGTCATGTCGAACACTGGAGTGAGAAGTTTAGGTATCACATATGATTCACATAAGAGGTTAGTATAGATATTTATGTATGCATATGCATATGTAATCCCCCCAATAAAAATTTAATTTATGCATGCATTTATTTATCCATGGGTTTTAAAAATAAATTTATTCCATGGATAGATTAAAATAAGGATAAAAGGTTTGGGCCACTATATTGGGCCGAAGGAAATAAATTATTTGGGCTTTAAGTAAAAACAAGGTTATTGGGCCAAAATAATTGGGCCAACATAGTAATTAAATATTGGGCTAAAGATTTGGGCTAGGAAAAATAAATTTTGGGCTCAAAAGGTTTGGGATTTAAAATAATAAATTTGAGCTAAAGTTAGGGCTTAGAAAAAAAAAATTTGGGCTCAAAAAATATTAGTTTAAAAATAATAATGGATTTTTAAATGTAATACTAGTTTAAAAATAATACTCGTAATAGTTTAAAAATAATAATACTAGTTTTAAAAATAGTCCGGGCTCTGATACCACTCTGTAACACCCCAGATATGATAACCCAGGCCGGGATGTCACCGCCACACCTCCCTAGCAAGACACGGTTTCTCCGAGCTTGCTAAAGAGGTGCAAGGCTATGGTTTTTCAGAATTTAAAATATTCAAACAGCTCATTACAATATAATTTAAAAATCATAATATCAAAGTTGCAGCGGAAAGTAATATTTACATATGTATAATGCAGCGGAACTTAAGTATAGGGCCGACATGGCCAAAACACGGGTTAAACAGGCCCGTTCATGCAAGTTGTAATTAAATGTAGGAATTTAAAAATAGAGTTTTTCCCGAATGTCCCATGTATGCATATGATGATGCCTAATCCTCATACTCTGAAAGAAAAAGGAAAGAAAATATGGTTTGGTCAGCAAAACGTGCTGAGTAAGTTAACACCTACTATGATCAAGGGTTTCAAAATCTTTAATTACATTTAAGAAAAACATGTGCATACAAGACATGATTTAAATTTTATTCGTCTAATAATAATTTAATTACATATTTGAAAAGACAAGGATTTCCACAAGATCATAATTTAACACACGTATAAAGAGGTTAAATTAAATAATTAAATTTTTACTCCGAGGCATGCATACAAACAACTCATCTATCAATTTAAAATTAATAATTTAATTGTGTACTTGAACATGCATTTAATCCACAATAACAATTTAGTCATGACATGAAAATTTAAGGACATAATTTTAAATGCATAATTTAAAGACGGGCATAAATAAATAAATACTTAAAAACATTAAATCTTTTTATTTCCCCGTTATGTAACCATTTCTCAATATTTTGTATAGCCGGTGATCCGGCAGCCGCATCCGTGTCGTAAGTATCTTGTATAGCCGGTGATCCGGCGGCCGCAGCCGTGTCGTATTTCAAGTATTTCATTGGCCGTTTTGGCACAGTTTCTCATAACATTCACCCTCGGTCGTTTTGGCACGAAGTGAAAAGCTAGGGGGTGTTCTATTGAGCATTTTCCCCTACGTCGGTCACTCTCGGCCATTTTGGCACGAAGCGAAAAGGTAGAGGGGCACTCCATCGAGCACTCACCCCCTACATAGGTCACACTCGTCCGTCTAGGCACGATGCGAAAAGCTAGAGGGGCACTCTATCGAGCACTCACCCCCTACATAGCCAAGTATCTCATATGTTTTAATTTAGTGTAACGGGATTTTTCAAAAGTATAGATATATCGTATTTCAAGTCTTTGATCGTTTGTTACGAAATTTCAAAATCTCTCGATTTAAAAGTCTCTTGGCGTCATAGTTTACGCCTTTTTAATTCAAAAATACATTTCAGGTCCAAAAATTCTGATATTTTCACAGTATATCAAAAAAACCCTAACGAACAACTTTCGTGTTTTAACTTTTTCGAAATAAGTTGATGAAACATGTCAAAAATCGAGTTCATTGCAAAAATAGTTCACTGTCCAGTTACAGTTTTGACACAGTTTAGAAAATTGACTTTTTGACATATCAATTGGACTCCAAAAATTCTGAAATTTTATATGCCCATACAAGACATGATTATCTACAACTTTCATTTAGATTGCAAAGATCAAATCGGACTAGAAAATATAGAAACATGCTCATCAAGTTCAGATATGTTCACAGTCAGATTTCGAAAAGTCTAACAAGGCAGTTTATGTTTGATGCGATTTGAAATAGCAAATATCGACGAATATGTCTGAAATTTTTACACAACCTAGATTTATGTGTGAGGATTAAAAGTCTAGTTTTGAGTTTTTTCGGTTTGAACTCTCGAAATAGGGGTTTTGGTTCGATTTCAAACCTGTCACAGTTTCAAGTTCGAATCTCAAGGCAGGTTTGTAACACCCGAGGAAAAACAAATTCAAATTGTTTTGAACTACGTCATGACTTGATCCCTTCACAGGGTATGTAGGCAGCTTGGAACTAATTTCTAAGTTCAGTCACGAAATAAATCACAAAATAAATCACGAAATAGATCACAAGGACGATAGGAGGAGTTGGAACCAATTTAGACTAGGTTAATTAGGACACGGAAATGTTGCGAGCGATAAGCCGGACTCGTAACAAGTTTAAGGAAAAGATTCCGAACCGGAGACGACCCAAGGAATCGAGCTAACACGTAGAAAACCGATAGGGGAAAGCAAGGAAAGACCCGACGGAACACGCGGACCTGCCGAAACCGGCCGGCCCGCGCTCTCCGCGCGCCGCCACGCGGCCACCGCGCGGACGGAGGAGTCGCGACTCCAGGGCGGACCACGCGTGCTCCGCGCGGACAAAAGCCTACGTGCGCGTCACCAGCGCGCCAGAGGTGCAGGAGGTGTAAACTTTCCTTCCATGGCGATTTTCTTGCCAAAATTAACACCCCCTTCGATGGTAATCGGATCTCAGCCTTGGGGAAGGCTTAAGAATACCCTAGGGGCGCCCCAAACCCTAGAGTTTCAGAAAACACTTCCTACCCTCCCTCAATTCCCTCTCCAAGTTCAAAACTCCTTCGACACCACTTTCCGGCGAGTATTCCGGCGACGACGGGACGACCGGGACAAGCCCCTGACTTCTAGACTCTTGGTAAGCTATTCTACAAGTTATAAATTCGTCCATATACCTCAGAAACTCATATTCTAACCCTTTTCCCTTACTACGATTTTCCGTCGGAAAACGAACAAAAAGCGATCGGAGAAGTTGGCCGTTCGTCGTGACCCTAGGACGTCCGGAAACCCAATCCAGCGACCCTATCATCATTCTAAGTAAGTTAAAACCTTACTCACAAATTTTCGTGGTTGTTTGTTGTTTAAATCTCGAGATATAGGCTTGTAACAAAAATCGGTTTTCAAAAACCCTATTTTCGTCCAATTTCAAAGACTCGCCTAAAACTCGACCTTCGGGAATTCAAACCGAAAACTTTTCAACATAAAAGTTGTTCTTAACACTTTAGCTATCTTGTGTCCAAATTTCAGCCATTGACATTAAGTTTTGCTATCCCAAATCATGCCGTAAACTTTCTGTGTCGACCCGAACGTTTTAAAACTGTGACAGATTTCTAGATTCAACTTGATGCGTGTTTTTCACCCCTTTTTCGAATGATTTAACTTTGCATTCCTAAACAAAAGTTGTAGATAATTGAGTCTAGATTATGCATGTAAAATTTTACGGATTTTGGTGTTCATTTGATATGTCAATCGGTCGAATTTTCAGAACTATTTTAAACCCTATTTGGAACCCGCGAGTAGGCAGTGAGTTGTGGTCGGTTTTTGAGTACCAAGAATTCATTATTTCCAAATTCTTAAAACATGAAAGTTGTTTCTTAACGTGTTTTGTAGTTACTGTAAAAATTTCGCATCGATTGGTTTTGAAATGAATTTTTAATCGGCGTTGCACGAACCTGTGACGAAAACGGTTTTTAAGACAGAAATTATTCCTTGCAATGAACTCGAATTTCGACTCACTTAGGAACCTTATTTCCAAAAACTTAAAACATGAAAGTTGTTCGAGTGTGTGTTTTTGAACTACTGTAAACATTTCAGAATTTTTGGTGAAGAGACGAATTTTTAATTAAGAAAGGCGTAAACTGCCTCGAATAGGATTTTTCGAACTTGAGAAAACTTGAACTATGAAAACGCGATATCAATCATTTGATAACTTTGAAATACGAACTTTCGAAAAATCCCGTTCACTAGGCTGAGCCGATCGTCATGCTATCATTATCTTTGAGACTGCCTCGTTAGTGGTCTCCTTACTATCTGAGATTGCCTCGTTAGTGATCTCGCGCGCTGTGTTGTGGACTGCCTCGTTAGTGGTCCTACTATCTTTTTGGATCGCCTCGTTAGTGGTCCTACTATCTTTTGAGACTGCCTCGTTAGTGGTCTCCCATTGTTGGACTGCCTCGTTAGTGGTCCTATGTTGAGATTGCCTCGTTAGTGATCTCCCGGTATGGTGTCCTCTTCTTAGTCTACGGGATAAATGTAAAAGACTTGTGTGAGTGTTTCTTTATGCTTAAATCGTATTTATCATATCTTTAATTATGTATTTAAAATTCATGCATCTTAAATTATGCTTTAAATTACGCTTTTAATTTAAGTCTTTTAATCATGTTTTCCGCTGCAAATAAATTAGGTATTTTAAATTCACGTACGGTAAGCGAAATCTTTAGTTTAAACACATGTAACCCCTATTATTTGTTAGTTAGGGATTGGCTTACTCAGTATATCTTTATACTGACAACCGTTGTCATTTCTTTTTACAGAGTATGTCGAGTGACGCATGCACGCGCATTTGAGGGGACATATTTGTGAACATTTTTAATTACTGCATCTACCTACTGTTTTACCGGGTCTATTAAACCCGAGGTTTTGGCCGTGTTGGCCGTGATTACATTTCCGCTGCATTTGCCTTATCCATGCATGATGATTTTTACTACCGTACTTGATTAAAGTATTATTGGATTCCGGATTCATTGTTGAACATTTTAAAACTTTGCATACCCATAAGCCTTGCACCTCCTTAGCGAGCTCGGGAATCCGTGTCTTGCTAGGGTGATGCGGCGGTGACACCTCGGCCTGGGTTACCAAATCCGGGGTGTTACAAGTTGGTATCAGAGCCCGGAATTTTATTTTGAAGCTATTATTATTATTAGTAACATATTATTATTGTAATTATTTCAATACCAATATTTTAAAACCCTAGTAATATTTTTAAGTATATTACTTTTAAAGACCACTAGTTTTGTTTAGTCCAAAATGTATTTATAGCCCAAAATCTTAGCCAAAGAAAAATTAAATTTTGGCCCACTATAGAGGCCCAACCTTTAGCAATTTATTTCAAACATACGAATAAATTAAATTTTAATGGGGAAGGGACTTGCACTTGCATGTTGCATATAGATCTAATTCCTGCACATCTTGACCATGTATGAAACACACTCTAACTTTAACCTACCATGTCAACACTAGATGGCTGCTTCGAACGCAAACATGATCAACCTATTAATGAGGTTAATCGAAGCCTACCTGGGAACCCCTCAAAACGTGAACAACTTCAGGCTAAGAGTAGAACAAATGGAGGCCAACCTAGGTCACCTGGCTAACCTAGGGGGAGCGGGGCACCAAGACCTGACCCAACTCCAAACCCAAATCAACAAACTCCAGGCCCACGAGCTTCGGACCCAACTGGACGACATAGAAACCGAAGCAGGGGTCCTGGGATATCAACTGCTTCACTGGAAGGATGACTTGCCTCCACACGCCCCCCTTGGCCCCGGAGCTCCTCCCGCAGCTAGCCCCGTTACGGACCTTGTCGCCAACCCGACAGCCGCACCGACTCCAGTTGCCACCATCGATCCTGTCCCTACCACTGGACCCGCTTGGCCAGCAAGCCCGGTGTTCCATGGGCCCCTTGGCACGGGCACCATCGAGGACGCAAGTGACGAGGACGATCCCATGGAGGATCCAACTACCTACCCTTCCCAGGCTTAGGGGATTATCGACACGTTATTCCTATTGTTCTCTTTCCTATTTTCCCGGACTATTTTCAGGATCCTTTGCTACTTGTCGCTTGTACCGAAACAAAAACTTCTACTGGGCAATAAAATCACAAACACTTATTTTATACACCATCTTTATATCTTATCAAAGCGCCGACAGACAAACAACGCATCTATTTCTGCATAACAAATCGACAAGTACCTCAAACCCTAAAACCCTAAACGACTGAATGAATAAATGCAAATACTGACCAACTCCTGATAAGCACCATACAATTCAGCAAAACACTTTTTCCCACGCTTTATCGAATCTCCCTGAACTTTACACCTTCCTTGGTTGTAACAGGATGGCACCCCGAGGACGACCAAGGACCTTCCCTGCCACCCCCAACACCCACAGCACACCGGGACAACCAATGAGCAGGCACCTAACGCGGAGATGCCGAACCCGGCAGGGCCGATGCCCAACCCTGCGGAAGGGCGAATGAGGAATATGGAAGAATTACTAATCGCACTGGGTAATGCTTACGTTAACCAGGGTGGAGCTGCCGCGGCGCCACCACCGGAAGCGAGGATCAACTACTTGGCTGCGGTGAACCCCTACCGGCCTCCTTACTACGTCGGGGAGGAAGATCCCGCTAAGCTGGAAGAATGGTTGAGAACCTTCGACAAATTGCTAAAGGCGGTGAGATGCCCGGAGGGGGAGAAGGTCCACGTGGCCTCGTACTATCTGGGTGGCGAGGCCGACGACTGGTGGCAGGCTACCCAGGGGAAGGTGGTGTATACCGCGGGAGTCCGCGGATCTGAAGAAGAAGGTGATGGAGGAAAGCCATAGCACCCCCTACTCGGTTCACCCCGGAGGGGATAAGCTATACAAGGACTTGAAGAAAAATTATTGGTGGCCGAACATGAAGAGAGAGGTGGCCAATTTCGTGGCAAGGTGTCTTACCTGCCAGAAGATCAAGGCAGTACGGCAAAAGCCCTTAGGATTAATGCAACCATTGGAGATCCCAAGCTGGAAGTGGGACAGTATCTCCATGGATTTCATTTCAGGGTTACCACGTTCCCAAAGGGGATGAATAAGATCTGGGTGATCGTGGATAGGTTAACGAAGGCCGCCATCTTCATCCCGATGAAGGACACTTGGACAATGGACCAACTAGCAAGAGCATATGTAGACAATGTGGTATGCCGGCACGGGGTGCCACATGACATCATCTCGGATAGGGATAGCAGATTCGTCTCCCAGTTTTGGACCAAGCTGCAAGAAGCTCTGGGAACGCAGATAAAAATGAGTACGGCGTTCCACCCTATGGCGGATGGGCAGACGGAGCGAACAATACAAACGCTGGAGGACATGTTGAGGGCCTGTGTGTTGGAATTCAAGGGAAGTTGGGAGCACCATTTACCCTTGATCGAGTTCTCCTACAACAACAGTTACCATGCGAGCATCGGCATGGCGCCCTTCGAGGCACTGTATGGACGAAGATGCCGGAGCCCACTGAGTTGGGAAGAGAACGATCAAATAATGACAGTAGGAGCACAACTGGTTGAGGACATGGCTCAGCAAGTTAAGATCATCCAGGGGAAGATGAGAGCTGCTCAGGACCGGCAAAAGAGTTATGCGGACGTGAGACGGCAGGACTTGGAATTCCAAGTCGGTGACAAGGTCATGCTGAAAGTCTCACCAATGAAGGGCGAAATGCGCTTTGGCAAGCGAGGGAAACTGAGCCCACGATACATAGGGCCATATGAGATTCTCGAGAGAGTGGGGAATCTAGCATACCGGCTAGCACTGCCGCCTCAACTAGCACGCGTCCATAACGTGTTTCATGTCTCCCAACTAAAGAAGTATGTGCCCGACACGTCACATGTACTCCAACCGGACGTAATCGAATTGGATGATGACTTGACCTATGAAGAAACCCCGGTGCAAATACTCGACTACAAGGAAAGGGTGACAAGGAATAAATCTGTAAAGATGGTCAAGGTCCTGTGGTCCAACCACGAGACAGAAACGGCGACCTGGGAATTGGAAGCCGACATGAGGCAACGTTACCCTACCCTCTTCCAAGACGACCCGACCACAGTTATGGGGACATAACTGTATTCTTAAGGGGGGGAGGATGTAACACCCGAGGAAAAACAAATTCAAATTGTTTTGAACTACGTCATGACTTGATCCCTTCACAGGGTACGTAGGCAGCTTGGAACTAATTTCTAAGTTCAGTCACGAAATAAATCACAAAATAAATCACGAAATAGATCACAAGGACGATAGGAGGAGTTGGAACCAATTTAGACTAGGTTAATTAGGACACGGAAATGTTGCGAGCGATAAGCCGGACTCGTAACAAGTTTAAGGAAAAGATTCCGAACCGGAGACGACCCAAGGAATCGAGCTAACACGTAGAAAACCGATAGGGGAAAGCAAGGAAAGACCCGACGGAACACGCGGACCGCCGAACCGGCCGGTCCGGCCGGCCCGCGCTCTCCGCGCGCCGCCGCGCGGCCACCGCGCGGACGGAGGAGTCGCGACTCCAGGGCGGACCACGCGTGCTCCGCGCGGACAGAAGCCTACGTGCGCGTCACCAGCGCGCCAGAGCTGCAGGAGGTGTAAACTTTCCTTCCATGGCAATTTTCTTGCCAAAATTAACACCCCCTTCGATGGTAATCGGATCTCAGCCTTGGGGAAGGCTTAAGAATACCCTAGGGGCGCCCCAAACCCTAGTGTTTCAGAAAACACTTCCTACCCTCCCTCAATTCCCTCTCCAAGTTCAAAACTCCTTCGACACCACTTTCCGGCGAGTATTCCGGCGACGACGGGACGACCGGGACAAGCCCCTGACTTCTAGACTCTTGGTAAGCTATTCTACAAGTTAAAAATTCGTCCATATACCTCAGAAACTCATATTCTAACCCTTTTCCCTTACTACGATTTTCCGTCGGAAAACGAACAAAAAGCGATTGGAGAAGTTGGCCGTTCGTCGTGACCCTAGGACGTCCGGAAATAGGGGTGAAAGCGGTACGGTAAATATCCGACCGATCCGATGCCGTATCCGATTATATTCGAATCCGAATCCGTTTTCAACTATCCGGCCGGATATTTCAATATCCGTATCCAAATTCGAATCCGTATTTTAATATTCGCATTCGTATTCGTATTCGAAAATATCTGACCGTATCCGAAAATATCCGACCGTATCCGAAAATTGATAGGATATTATCCGGATTTTAAATATGGATATCCGAATATATTAATATATTATTATTTAATAATTAAAAATCATTAATAATTATAAAAAAATATCAAATTTTCAAAAAAGATTATAAAAAATTATCCGATAATCTGTATCCGATTGAATCCGTATCCGTCATATATCCGTCTTGTATCCGTACCGTATCCGTAATCCGAAACATCCGAAACCGTATTCGTATCCGGCCCATCCGCATTCGATACCGAATTCGATAAAAAAAATATGGATAATACCCGTATCCGACACTATCCGACCGTATCCGTACCGTTTTCATCCCTATCCGGAAACCCAATCCAGCGACCCTATCATCATTCTAAGTAAGTTAAAACCTTACTCACAAATTTTCGTGGTTGTTTGTTGTTTAAATCTCGAGATATAGGCTTGTAACAAAAATCGGTTTTCAAAAACCCTATTTTCGTCCAATTTCAAAGACTCGCCTAAAACTCGACCTTCGGGAATTCAAACCAAAAACGTTTCAACATAAAAGTTGTTCCTAACACCTTTAGCTATCTTGTGTCCAAATTTCAGCCGTTGAAATTAAGTTTTTTTGCTATCCCAAATCACGCCGTAAACTTTCTGTGTCGACCCGAACGTTTTAAAACTGTGACAGATTTCTAGATTCAACTTGATGCGTGTTTTTCACCCCTTTTTCGAATGATTTAACTTTACATTCCTAAACAAAAGTTGTAGATAATTGAGTCTAGATTATGCATGTAAAATTTCACGGATTTTGGCATTCATTTGATATGTCAATCGGTCAAATTTTCAGAACTGTTTTAAACCCTATTTGGAACCCGCGAGTAGGCGGTGAGTTGTGGTCGGTTTTTTAGTACCAAGAATTCATTATTTCCAAATTCTTAAAACATGAAAGTTGTTCCTTAACGTGTTTTGTAGTTACTGTAAAAATTTCGCATCGATTGGTTTTGAAATGAATTTTTAATCGGCGTTGCACGAACCTGTGACGAAAACGGTTTTTAAGACAGAAATTATTCCTTGCAATGAACTCGAATTTCGACTCACTTCGGAACCTTATTTCTAAAAACTTAAAACATGAAAGTTGTTCGGGTGTGTGTTTTTGAACTACTGTAAAAATTTCAGAATTTTTGGTGAAGAGACGAATTTTTAATTAAGAAAGGCGTAAACTGCCTCGAATAGGATTTTTCGAACTTGAGAAAACTTGAACTATGAAAACGCGATATCAATCATTTGATAACTTTGAAATACGAACTTTCGAAAAATCCCGTTCACTAGGCTGAGCCGATCATCATGCTATCATTATCTTTGAGACTGCCTCGTTAGTGGTCTCCTTACTATCTGAGATTGCCTCGTTAGTGATCTCGCGCGCTGTGTTGTGGACTGTCTCGTTAGTGGTCCTACTATCCTTTTGGATCGACTCGTTAGTGGTCCTACCATCTTTTGAGACTGCCTCGTTAGTGGTCTCCCATTGTTGGACTGCCTCGTTAGTGGTCCTATGTTGAGATTGCCTCGTTTGTGATCTCCCGGTATGGTGTCCTCTTCTTAGTCTACGGGATAAATGTAAAAGACTTGTGTGAGTGTTTCTTTATGCTTAAATCGTATTTATCATATCTTTAAATATGTATTTAAAATTCATGCATCTTAAATTATGCTTTAAATTACGCTTTTAATTTATGTCTTTTAATCATGTTTTCCGCTGCAAATAAATTAGGTATTTTAAATTCACGTACGGTAAGCGAAATCTTTAGTTTAAACACATGTAACCCCTATTATTTGTTAGTTAGGGATTGACTTACTCAGTATATCTTTATACTGACAACCGTTGTCATTTCTTTTTACAGAGTATGTCAAGTGACGCATGCACGCGCATTTGGGGGGACATATTTGTGAACATTTTTAATTACTGCATCATACTACTGTTTTACCGGGTCTGTTAAACCCGAGGTTTTGGCCGTGTTGGCCGTGATTACATTTCCGCTGCATTTACCTTATCCATGCATGATGATTTTTACTACCGTACTTGATTAAAGTATTATTGGATTCCGGATTCATTGTTGAACGTTTTAAAACTTTGCATACCCATAAGCCTTGCACCTCCTTAGCGAGCTCGGGAATCCGTGTCTTGCTAGGGTGATGCGGCGGTGACACCTCGGCCTGGGTTACCAAATCCGGGGTGTTACAAGGTTGGTTCTCGGCCGTTTTCGGATATCAAAACGCAATGAAAAATTATGAAAATTTTACACGAACTAGATCTATGTCTTAGGAACGTTTTTCATGTTTTAAGTTTTTCCATTTGAGCAGTTTTAAGGGTTCGAAAAATTCACACAAAATTGTTGCGCCGAGGGTTTTTCGTGTTGACAGATTTTAGAGTTATTAAATCCATATGTTTGGTTGCATTTTAAGTCACCCAAAACCAAGTAAGTATTAACTTACAGTGGTAAGGTGTTTGGTCGTCCTCGGGTCGCTTGGCTAGTCCAAATCCACTACGAACGGATCTCCTCAACGCCAAGCTTCCAACTTTGGCCACGATTTCAACTCGGAAGAATAAATCCAATGTTAGATCGAGTTTTCGGGTTCGAAAACTTAAGTGAAAATCTATAAATGACTTACCCAAGTCTGGAGTACTAGAGACCTTGTGTTCTACGCCTCCTCCGTCGGTTTTCATCGCCGGAAAGTGATCGGAAAGTTCGAAGTTGGTGGTTTTCGGGTGTTGGAAGAACATAGAGAGTTGGAGAGTGTTTTTGGGGTTGCTAGGGTTAGAGTCTCGAAAATGATCAGCCATATGACATCCAAAACCGACCATATACACCTTCCATCAACCGGGATTGAGTTTCCAAAGTCGGGACACGAAAATATGGTAAGAAAATCACCAAAACGCGTCATGCCGCAGCTGCTGTCTTGGTGGCGCGGGGTTGGCGCGGTTTCTAGCCAAAAACCGCCCAGAGGGCGCGCGGCCTGGTCTGGACCGTGCGTCCGGACTGAGCCGTGCGATCCCGTCGGGCCTTTTCTCCTCTCTTTCGGACTTCTGTCCTCCTACGTTTTCGGGCTCGATTTTTTCGGGTCATTCTCGGATCATAAATTCTTATCTTAAATTTATCTCGACTCAAATGAATTTCATGTTTGAGATCTTAAGTCCGTCGGTTTCGGGTTCGTCGGCTTCCAATTCGTCGTCTTTTGACTCCCGTGCAATAACTTGTGTAATTAAATTTCTTCCGACTTCACGGGTTCTTGGAATTAGAACTATTTTCCTTCTTGAATTTAATTCCAATTATTTTGACTCAATTCATGGAATGTCTTCGGGCTTCCTTTCCCTCTTTTATTCCATTTTGAATTTTGAATCTATCGGTGTTTCATTTCCGAGCAATAATTTATTGTGATAAATTATTTTCTTCTTCTCGGAGATATTTCGACATTGATCGGAATAAATTTTATTCCTTTGGACGTTGATAAAAATCTGGGGTATTACATATACATTTTGTGAGATCACTCTATAAATTCTTGTTTGTTTTCTCTAACAATATATTTATATATATAATTTCTCTTTCTGATTATTATGGTAGGAAATACCGAACCTACACTGCGAGACATCATGGAAGCCCTGAGGAATCTGGAGGCGACCACTGCCAAGCAAGCCGCTCTTGAGTCAATGCGCCAAACCGTAAATGCTAATGTTGCAAGCATAGCCGCCGTGAACGAGTGTAACACCCCGGTTTTTGGTCACCCAGGTCGGGGTGTCACCGCCACACCTCTCTAGCAAGACACGGTTTCTCCGAGCTCACTAAAGAGATGCAAGGCTATTGTTTTTCAGAATTTAAAATATTCAAACAGCCCATTCATATATAATTTGAAAATAATACATTGAAGTTGCAGCGGAAAATAATAATTACATCTGTATAATGCAGCGGAAATTAAAATAGGGCCAATATGGCCAAAACACGGGTTAAACAGGCCCGTTCATGCAAGATCTAGTCTAATACAATAATTCAAAATAATATATCTTCCCAAAATTCCCATGTATGTATATGACGATGCATAATTCTCAACTCTGAAAGAAAAAAAAAAAGAAAAAAATATGGTTTGGTCAGCAAAAACTTGCTGAGTAAGTTAACGCGTACATGTTTATGAGGTTTCAAAGCCTTTAATTAAATTTAAAGGAAACATGTGCATCCTGTAATCTATTCATTTAATAATAATTTAATCGCATAATTTAAAAGTCATGGATTCCATACGATCTTAAATATAGCTTGCAAAGTAATTAAATAAATTGCCATAGATATATGTTAGGGATATTTTTGTATTGTGAAGATGTTCGTTATATTTGCCGTTGTTGCAACATCTTGCCAACAACTCATTTTTTCTCTTCACTGGAAAAAGCACAGAATAGTACAGTGACGTGGCATTTCCTCTAGCAGGCCTTAGAGGGTTTTAGATGGGCCTTAAAACCCATATAAATACCTGTCTTCGTCCTTGAGGGATGATGTGTGTTTACAGCCGCAACCACAGCTCCTTTTACAGAGTATTAACAGATTCAAAGTTGTGTTTATGGTGGATTGAGAGCTGAAGTCGAAACCCCCTGGTTTTCGTTGTTTGCAGAAGGTACCAACAACCATCCTGCTACTGGTATATCTTTAGCTGTTGAGTCTTCTACATTTTCATGGGGTAATTGGGATTGTGTTTAGGCATTTATGAGTTTATTGTTTTGTAAACACAATCCGTGTGTATTGTAGGTGTTTTAGCACCATTGAGCTTAAATTGTTTGATTAGCTAGATTCCACAAACACCATCTTAATACCTGCCGGTGAATTGTGTGCATTTGGGTAGATAGTTGATGCTCCCATGTGTTCTTCTAGTCTATTTGGGTAGATAGGAGAGTTCATTGGAATGTAAGGGTATGTAAGGTGTGATTGACTCTTGTTCAATCGGTTTGGTGGAGATTTAGTGAATCCCTGGCTTGGAGCCCCCAGATGTAGATCAGTGGATCGAACTGGGTGACCAGATTCCTTGTGTTCTTATTTTATTCCGCACTCTGTTTGTGTCTGCCTTTGGTTGTGGTTTGCAGGTTGTTGAGACATCGCTTAAACAACGCTTACAGGGTTTTACGTATTTAGATTGGGCCTGTCAATTGGTATCAGAGCAGGGCTCTAACGTTTAGCTGAGTCCGGTCCAATATGAATAGAGAAGGTGGCTCTGTCTCGAGACCTCCTCTATTTGATGGTTCGAATTATCCATTCTGGAAGAATCGAATGAGGATATTTCTTAAGCATGCTGGTGTAGAGGTCTGGAATGCTGTTCTACCACCCTGGGAACAACCTATGAAAGAGGTCCGCATGCCTGCTACTGAAAGCTCTGCTGCCATTACTACTTTTGTCCCTGCTACTCAAGAAGAAATGTCAGCTGCTCAGAAGAACAAGGAACAAGGGAACAACACTGCTATGAATTGTCTGTTCAATTCTGTGGATGAATCACAATATCACATCATTTCAAACTGTGAGACAGCTCATGAAGCCTGGACTGCTTCGGAAGCAGCTTATGAAGGATCTGCTGATGTACAAGCTTTGAAGCTTCAGAGAATTGAATCAGCCTTTGACAGTATTCGGATGCAGGAGGATGAGAATATTGCTGCTTATCATGCTCGGTTCAAGAAGTTAGTCAATGAAGCTCAGTCTTTTGGTTTGAAGTATGATGATACAAAGCTGGTTCGAAAGATGCTGAGGACGGTTACTCGTAGGTATCAATTGAAGGTGTCCACTCTCGAAGAACTTGAGAAGACCAAAACCTTTACTCTTGAAGCATTGGTTGGTTCACTTCAGACTTTTGAAATGAACTATCTGGAAGAAAAGCCTACACGTAATCTAGCTTTTAAAGTTGAAGATGAGATTCAGTGCATTGACAATGAAGAAAAGGCCTACCTAATCAAGAAATTGGCAATGATATTACAGGACAAGAGAGCCAAGAAGCTGAACTACAAGAAAGATGATAAAGGACGTTATCAGCGAGGTGTTTCATCATCCTGTGAACAACCTACCAAGCACAAGTCAGACAGTTCCTATGACAAGAGGAAGGGTTATAAGAAGATGGATTTACCTGATACCTTCAAGAATTTAAAGTGCTATGATTGTGAAGGCGTTGGCCATAAAGCCTCTGAATGTCCTACTGCTAAGAGAAGGGTTGGAAAAGCTCTTCAAGCTACCTTAAGTGATGGTGAGGTCAGTTCTACTTCCAAGGAGGAGGAAGATGACAGCGAAGCTGAGGAGATGATAGCTTTTACTGTGAAAGACGTTGTTCTAACAACCGATGACACTCTGTCCAAACACTTGTCTGATACAGAGTCTCATGAATCTGACAGTGAAGCTAGTCAATATGATTATGATGAACTTCTTGCAGGATTTGAATTGGTGAAAGAGGATCATGCAATTGCTGTTGCAGAGAATAAGAAGTTGCTTGATCAGAAGGGAGATCTATTGGTTCTTATTGATGAGAAGGATGCTGAAATCACAAGTCTCAAGGAATCTTTGGCCACTGTATCTACTGAGAGAGATACTCTATTGGAGGAAAACGCTGCATTGCTTGCCAAGACCCAGAAGATAGACAACATGGTTAAAGGCAAAGACAAGCTGGATGAGATCATTAATCAAGGGAAATCACCATCCAATAGAGAAGGTATTGGCTACAAGCGCAATTCTAAACCTAACAAGAAATCTGCACCTACTTTTGTGCGTGCAGGTACCCTTGAGACCAGTTTATCCAAAGCACCTGAGAAATTAGATTGCCCAGAGTCCCCCAAGAAGAACAAAGACTGCCCTTATTGTAAATTCCAAGGTCATCATGTTCAACTCTGTCAAAGACTTACCCAAGATCTTCTTGGTGGTCGCCCGGTTGTTTGGCCATCACTGGAACTACAGAAGCAGGTCAAACTTACTATGATGTGGATTCCCAAATCCAAGATTGTACCCAAGGTGTGCCTAGTTGTACTTTCTGCTCAAAAAGAACCTAATGATGGTAAGTGGTATTTTGACAGTGGTTGCTCTCGACATATGACTGGTAAAAAGGATTTTCTCATTGATTATGTGGAATCTGATTGTGGGGAAGTACTCTATGGAAATGGAGCTCGTAGCAAAATCTGTGGATATGGGAAAGCAAAAGGTGCAAATATGGGTTTCCTAACTACTGTGTACTATGTTGCTGATCTATCTACAAATCTTATCTCCATAAGTCAACTTTGTGATGAGAAATTCTTTGTTGGTTTCACTGATGAGGATTGCATGGTTCTTGATCCTGCTTATAATTGTGTCATTAAGGGAGTTCGATCATCTAACAATTGCTATGTCTTAAAGCCTGCTGTGGAATCAGTCTTTTTGTCACAGGTTGAAACTGCAAAGTTGTGGCATCAAAGGTGTGGGCACATGAATTACAAATCTCTCATTCAACTTAGCAAGTCTGGCATTGTTCGAGGGTTGCCCAAACTACAGAGCAAAGCCAAGGTAGTTTGTGGTGCTTGTGCTAAGGGTAAACAAATTCACTCCTCTCACAAAGTAGTGGATGCCATTCAGACCACAAGGTGCCTTGAGTTGTTGCACATGGACTTGATGGGACCAACAGAAGTTCCAAGCCTAGGTGGTAAGAGGTATATCTTTGTATGCGTTGATGATTTTTCTCGTTATACTTGGGTTGATTTCTTAAAGTCCGAAGATGAGGCTGTTTCAGTGTTCTCTAAGCTATCTTTAAAGATCATGGCTGAAAAGGATCTCAAGATAGGGCGTATCCGATCTGATAATGGGAAAGAGTTTGAAAATTAGTTGTTCGCACAACTCTGCAACAACCTTGGTATTGCTCATGAATATTCAGCCCCCCACACTCCACAACAGAATGGTGTGGTTGAGCGTAAGAATCGTACTCTACAAGAGATGGCTCTTTCTCTCCTCCATGCTAGTAAACTTGGGAAACGTTTTTGGGCTGAAGTTGTTAATATCTCATGCTATATCATTGATCGAGTGTACATGCGACCTCAGACAACCACTCTCCTTATGAAATTTGGAGAGGAAAGACTCCTAACATTTCTCACCTTCATGTCTTTGGAAGTGTGTGCTATGCTTTGAAGGATCGAACTATTGTCAAAAAGTTTGATTCCAAATCTGATGAAGCTATTTTCTTGGGATATTCAGTGGATTCAAGAGCTTACCGTGTCTACTTGAAGAGAACTTCAAAGGTTATTGAGACTATTAATGTTGTCTTTGATGATGCTAATCTCTCTGCAGGCTCTGTCTCTCCTCATGATGATGATGATGATCCTATTCGGATTATCCCTCATGTTTCCTCCAGTGCAACTCCTGAAGTAGTGCCTCCCTCAGATCCTATTGACGTTTCTGATACTGAAGAAGGTGAGCGGTTGTTGATACAACTGGTGAACAACCATCAGCTCCAGATTCTCCCAAGAGGAGAGGTCCAAAACGTGGTCCACGAGCACCTAAGTATCACTCTAAGGATGATATTATTGGCGATCCCTCTGGTCCTAGACAGACTCGAGGTCATCAACTTAACATTTCTGAACTAGCAAATATGTGCTTTCATATTATGCATTGTTTTGTTTCATCTATTGAACCTAAGAATGCTAATGAGGCTTTACAAGATGAGTTTTGGATAGCTGCGATGCAGGATGAATTGCTACAATTCAAACGCAATGATGTTTGGGAGTTGATGGAACAACCCCATGGAGTGAATGTCATTGGCACTAAATGGGTCTTTCGGAACAAGACTGATGAGCATGGAAAGATCATTCGCAATAAGGCCCGCTTAGACGCACAAGGTTTCACTCAGATTGAAGGCCTGGATTATGAAGAGACATTCGCACCTGTTGCTCGCATCGAGGCTGTAAGACTATTACATGCTATTTCTTGCTCTCTTGGTTTTAAACTCTATCAAATGGACATCAAAACTGCTTTCCTGAATGGTTACATCAATGAAGACATCTATGTGTCTCAGCCTATTGGTTTTGAATGTCCTGATCATCCTGATTATGTTTATAAGGTTAAGCGTGCTCTTTATGGTCTAAAGCAGGCTCCTCGTGCCTGGTATGAACGTTTATCTACATATCTTTTGGACAAAGGCTATGTGCATGGTAATGTTGATAAGACGTTGTTCGTACAACGCACTGACAACCATTTGTTGGTAGCACAGATTTACGTGGATGATATTGTTTTTGGTTCCACTTCAGATGATCTTCGAGATGCTTTTGTACACTCTATGTAGACTGAATTTGAGATGAGCATGATGGGTGAGCTTACATTTTTCTTAGGACTGCAGATTAAGCAAACCTCTGATGGGATTTTCCTTAATCAAGAGAAGTATGTTGGCACCATGCTTCAGAAATTCAAAATGGAGGATTGCAAGATTGCCAGATCACCCCTTGGTCAGCATGACAAGATTACCAAAGATGAATCTGGAGTTTCTGTTAATCAGAAAATGTATCGCAGCATTATTGGCAGTCTCTTGTATCTCACTGGTAGTCGTCCGAATATCTCCTTTAGTGTTGGTGTGTGCGCTCGATATCAGTCCGATCCTAAAGAATCTCACCTTCATGGTGTAAAACGGATTCTTCGATATCTTAAAGGCACTTCCGGCCTTGGTCTCTGGTATTCTAAACGTTCCTCTCTTGAGTTAATTGGTTATACAGACTTTGACTGGGCTGGTTGTTCCGACGACCGCAAATCTACAACTGGTGGTTGTTTCTATCTCGGACAGAACTTAGTCAGCTGGTATTCTCGCAAACAAAATGTTGTTGCTTTGTCTACCGCAGAAGCTGAATATATAGCTGCTGCTCATTGTTGTACTCAGCTGATTTGGATGCGTCAAATGCTTCTGGATTATGGTATATCCTTGGATGACATTCTTATTTACTGTGACAACACCAGTGCCATTAATATCTCCAGGAATCCAGTACAACACAATCGGAGTAAACACATTGACATCAGATTCCATTTCATTCGAAATTTGGTAGAGGATGGTCTGTGCAAGATTCAGCATCTCTCGTCGTTGGAACAACTCGCAGACATCCTTACGAAGAATTTGGAGACTTCTCGGTTTGAATCTTTGAGGTGCAGTTTGGGCCTCTGCTTTCCTCACTAATGGGCTATGTGTCGGGTGGGCCAATGCATTTCTTGGTTTTCTATTACTTTTGACCCAGGCCCAGGCCCAGGGGGAGTTGTCTTTAAACTGCTTGAGACGGTTGCCAATGCACTCACCACTTACGCACCTCTCCTCTCTCTCTCTCCCCAGTCGATTCTGCAAGTTTCTCCCGAAATTCCCCATTTCGAAATTTGAATCCCTCTCGCAATGGCGTCTCCGTCTAGCTCCAACATTAATCCTGATGAGGTCGTGGATGCTCAGCCGCTCGCAGTTGATGCTTCACTTTATCGCGCTTGTCTTGCTGCTGATCGGTCGCCTGGCGAAGACACATTTGAGGATGCGCAAGAAGACATCGATGCTGCTGTGGATGCTAATTTTGTTGCTGACCCCGACGATGCGAACATGGAGGTCAATCCTGATGGTGAGAAGGGTTCTAACCCTCAGCCTACTTCAGACAATGTCGAGGCATCATCGGCTGGCGCAGATCCAAAAGCGGATGTTCCCACAACAGCAAACCCTAGCTCGGGTGCTGGAAGTCCGACATCCCCTCCGGTCCCTGCCCCCAGTGCGTCTCCGTCCGCCGCTGTTCCTCCTGGCGCTAGTTCACCTCTCTCGCCTTCGGCTGTCGCCACTGGTGACGGGTTACTGATGCTGGACCCTGAGACAAATGCTCCACTTCACTCGGGTACTGCTCAGCAAGTCCCTTTTGGTGGGTCTCCTACTGAGGATGTTCCGATGACCCAGGAACAACCATCCAACATTGATCCTGATGATATTCCCCTGGATGATCTTCGGAGAAAGGTTCGTGAGAAAGGGAAGCGCAAGGCTGTTCCAACTACACCCAAACAACCTGCGAAGAAGAAGTCTAAGAAGGCTGCTCCTAAGAAAAAGTCCACCCCTGTTCTCAAGGAGTCTGATGCCCATTCTTCTTTATATTTCTCTGCTGATGGAGAAAGGTATGCCTTGGAAACCTTAAATTCTCGTGGTTTCATATCTGAGGAATGCTATGTGCACCCGTATTATGATCAGATTGGTTTTTCTGAGTATTTAGAGAAGAAGCATCTTTCTGTTTGGGCCACTACTCTTAAGCACTATTCTCCTAATGTTGTTCGTGAATTTTACGCCAACTTGCATCCTGATATCCTTGATCCTGTCTCCCCTTGGTACTATAAGATTTATCTTCGTGGTGAACTGATTGATCTTACACCCTCTGTTTTGAATGAGTTGTTGGAACTTCCTACCAACACTGATATGAACAATCCTTTTGATTTGTTTAATGCTGAGCTAGCCACCATAGCCTATACTATCTCTGCCTCTAAGAAATCTGCCTTTGGTAGACATGCTATGAGTCCATCTGATTTGTCTATGAAGTACAACTGCCTTTTTAGGATTGGTGCTTCCAATTTTCTGCCTACTTCCAATGCTAGCCAGCTTAGTTCTCTCATGGTAAATTTCTGTATTCCATTGATGAATGTCCTGAGATACTCAACTATGGTTACCTGATCATTAAGCATATGTTGAGGTTCTCTCGTGACAAGATTGAAAAGAACACCCAATTGCCCTATCCTGCTCTTATCACTTTGTTATCTCATTCTTGCCATCTGCTTGCTCCTGATGAAACCTTCATCAAGGTTAAGAAACATTTGCCTTCTGATAAGCTTAAGGGACTCCACAATGACTTCAAGCTTGGTCCCCAAAAGCTTGGGTCTGCCTTGGTTGACCATATTCGGAGTGAGTTGCAGCAGGTTGAGAAGGAGTTGGGCATTCTGAATGACAAGCAAATAGGGCTCAAAAGGAAGGTTCGAAAGCTGGTTGCTTTACTTCCACACTCTTTTGATGATCCAGCTGAGGGGGAGGATGACTCTGAGGGTACCCCTTGATCTGCCAAGTAAGGGGGAGTTACAGTGGGAAAGGATAGCAGGGCTTGGTCATCTTACTGATGTTGGAACAACTTTCTGTTTGCTTGGTTCAGACTGTTGTGATGGATATTCTGGTTTTCTAGTCTGTAATTGATGGATATTTTGTCTGTTCTATTACTGCTGAATACTCTCATGGATATTTTCTGGATATTTGTTATGGGATTATCTCTTATGGTTGGATAATTTTGATTATGCCTATTCTTCTTCAGCTACTATACTCTTTGGCATATATGTATGATTGAGATTCTGATGCTCTTTGATCTAATTATGACTCTCTGTGCTTTCTCCACTATTTTGACTACTTGGCCCGATCATCTCCACAAAGGGGGAGATTGTTAGGGATATTTTTGTATTGTAAAGATGTTCGTTATATTTGCCGGTTGTTGCAACATCTTGCCAACAACGCCTTTTTTCTCTTCACTTGGAAAAAGCACAGAATAGTACAGTGACGTGGCATTTCCCCTAGCAGGCCTTAGAGGGTTTTAGATGGGCCTTAAAACCCATATAAATACCTGTCTTCGTCCTTGAGAGATGATGTGTGTTCACAGCCGCAATTACAGCTCCTTTTACAGAGTATTAACAGATTCAAAGCTGTGTTTATGGTGGATTGAGAGCTGAAGTCGAAACCCCCTGGTTTTCGTTGTTTGCAGAAGGTACCAACAACCATCCTGCTACTGGTATATCTTTAGCTGTTGAGTCTTCTACATTTTCATGGGGTAATTGGGATTGTGTTTAGGCATTTCTGAGTTTATTGTTTTGTAAACACAATCCGTGTGTATTGTAGGTGTTTTAGCACCATTGAGCTTAAATCGTTTGATTAGCTAGATTCCACAAACACCATTTTAATACCTGCCGGTGAATTGTGTGCATTTGGGTAGATAGTTGATGCTCCCATGGGTTCTTCTAGTCTATTTGGGTAGATAGGAGAGTTCACTGGAATGTAAGGGTATGTAAGGTGTGATTGACTCTTGTTCAATCGGTTTGGTAGAGATTTAGTAAATCCCTGGCTTGGAGCCCCCAGATGTAGATCAGTGGATCGAACTGGGTGACCAGATTCCTTGTGTTCTTATTTTATTCCGCACTCTGATTAGACATCGCTCAAACAACGCTTACAGGGTTTTACGTATTTAGATTGGGCCTGTCAATATAAAAGCACAATTTAATACAGATTTAATTTGGAATTCTCGCAAACTTCTCGTTTCATATCTTTTAGAGATCACCATCGCTAGGGATCTTATGTCCGCCAGCCTTACGCCTGGGCTCTTATGTCCACAGGTATCATGGTCGATCTTTTAATTAGAGTTAATCCGTCCGCTAGCCATACGATCAATGTTTCGCTAGGGCTCTTACGTCAACCAAGACATACACTTGGGCTCTTATGTCCCAAGCCGCAGAGAACATTGACAGTATCTAGCTTAGTCATAACCCGCAATATTTTAACCTTCTCGTTTCGTGTATCTTATTTCAAAGAATTTCTACTCGTTTCAACCTTAAAGGCTAATTTCACCGTTTCAACAAGATTTCAAGATTTAACTCCCGGTAACCACTGTTTACTCTGAAATTCATTAAACATCGTGTTTAATTCCAAAAATTCTGAAATTTTACCACTAACTCAGAAACATCGAGATGAACAACTTTCTTGTTTTAACTTTTTCAATCCGAGATATGGAATTAGGTGAAAAACGTCAATCTTTAACAGGGTGACAATCTGTCCGAGTTTCTACGAATCAGTTTCAAGATTTCAAGATCTACCATAGCAAATCTACTCCAAACTCAACAAAAATTTACGGAGACCTTTTTAAGACATTTGTCTACAACTTTCATGTTCGGCTAAAGATCTAAATCGACCTAGAACTAATGTCAAAAACGTCATCAAGATCGGACCTAAGTTCTGTCAAGAATTTCAAGATCCAATTTCAAGCAGTTCGGTTTCGGGTGGATTTCATATAACAAATCATCACGAAAAATTATGAAAATTTTACAGTAGATAGATCCAAGTCTTAGGAACGTTTTTTGTGTTTTAAGGTTTTCCGTTCGAAGACATTTTAAGGTTTGGAAAAATTCGACAAAACTGATTCGCCGGTAAAAATCATACGTTGACAGATTTTCAAATTCTTGTTTAAACTTTTAGGTTTAAATGTTTTAGTTACTCCCAAAATCATGTAAGTATTAACTTACAGATCTTTGGTCATCCGGGATCGTCGATTCGGAGGCGTGGCTTCCAGTCCACCGTTTATCTCCTTAATTCGTCGGGTTCTTCGCTCTCGATCCGGATCGGGGGTTTAGAATAGAAAAAGGATGAGGTTATGATTCGTTTTTGAATCAAGAGTGGAAAGAGGAATAGATCGGATCTTACCAAGATGATA
Source organism: Hygrophila difformis (assembly GCA_030278955.1). Lineage (NCBI taxonomy): Eukaryota > Viridiplantae > Streptophyta > Magnoliopsida > Lamiales > Acanthaceae > Hygrophila > Hygrophila difformis. The sequence goes on along the minus strand of JAOANR010000003.1, from coordinate 40,792,888 downwards.
GAAGACCTGAAATTCGTCCAAGACTGTCCCTCCTCTCGGTGTTGTGCCTCCGACGACTCCAGAATTAGAGTTTTATGTGTAGAGAGATTTCGTAGGGTTTTGTAAAACGTTTGGGGCTGATTAGGATGGTTATTTATAGATGTAAAGGACCTAAAGGTCGTCCAAAGGCAGCCCTAGGATGTCTTGAGTCGCAAGGTGTGTAACCGAAGTCGAAAAATCCGGATTCGGGCGAGTAAATCTCGCACGGGTCGTTTCTGCCAGTTGGCGCGGCCATGGCGCGCTCCCAAGCCATCCACCGCGCGGCCAGCGCGCCACTCACGCCTGGACTCCGGTCCGGGCGGGTGGTGCGATCCGTCGCGCTTTTCCTCCTCTCTTTTGGACTTCTATCCCTCTATGTTCTCGGATTCGGATTTCCGGGATATCTTCGGGCTCCTATTTCCTATCGTCATTTTATTCGGGTCTAAATTTACATGTGGACTCGAGTTATTGAGTCCATCGATGTTGGGTTCATGTGTGACCACTTATTTGACTAAATTATTTTCGGCTTCCCGGGTTCTCGATATTTTGATTCCTATTTAATTTATATTCCATTTCTCATCCCTTATGATTCTTTATCTATTTATCATGTTTGTTTATTTATTATTTTTATTTATTTCTTTATTTATTTAATTTATGTTGCAAAATTCTCGGGTATTACAACGAGCGTGCCAATTCGCTTGTCAACACCATGAATGATGTCTCAAGTCGAATCGCCATACAAGAACAAGTCCTGAACATGACTCCCGGAAGCACTAGCGGGATCCACCAATCCGTTATGGACGAGGCTGAAACGGCCATCGAGGAGCAGGAGTTATATTTTGGAGCATACAACCGACAGCAAGATCCACGAGGTCCATGAGCACCAGCCCCAACACCCCCACAGCCTACAGTTCCAACAAATGTTCATTTCCAAAACCCTCCACTTCCACACTCGGCACCAGCCGCAGTCATTCCTAGACCACCACTACATCAGCCAGTCCGGCAAAGGCTAAATCTGGAACCCGTACCAGAACATCAAGCTGAGAATGACTTCGGACAGGAAGGACAGATACCTGTCGAGCAAAATCGAGTGGAATCTGATCTACGAGGGATCAAATTCACCATACCAGCATTCAAAGGAACAAGTGATCCGGAAGAATTCATCGATTGGAGACAGTCCATCGAATTAATCTATGACTGTGAACAGTATAATGAATTCACCAAGATCCAACTTGCTATGTGTGAATTTAAAGACTATGCTTTACAATGGTGGCAAAAACTTCAGTGCGACAGTCAGCGTTTGGGACTACCAGCCATTTCTACATGGGCTTAATTAATGCATGCTATGGAAAAGAGGATTGTTCATAGCAGTTACTTTGATGAGCTATATCTGAAAGTTAATTTTTGTGTGCAGGGTAACAAGACTGCAGATGAATACTATAAAAAAATTGGAACGCCTCATGATGAGAGCGCAGATCAACGAGGATGAACCGCTACTAATGGCAAGGTTCAAAAGAGGATTAAGAAGAGAAGTTCTAGCGTAAATCAAGCTGAGAGAATACACCGGGCTAGAACATTTGTTTCAGCTAGCAGTTGAGATTGATCGACAATTAAGAGATCGACCAGTCAAGTCCACGATCATCTCCAACACCATCATGTTTTGGATAACCAGATCAAATGAACAACCTCCAAAACTAACTGACAGATACGGGAAGCCCAATGCACAGAAAGATGATCGGCCCAACAGGCCCAAAGCTTTTGAGATAGGCAAGGACTTCAAGGATCCAAATCGATACAGGAAAGATGACCGAGATAAACCCAAAAGGGACATCAAGGACGTCACCTGTTTCAAATGTGGACAAAAGGGCCACTATTCCCGAGACTGCCCGAAAAAAGAGAGGCGAATGGTTATGATAGAATCAGGGATATGGAGAGAGGTTGATTCTGATGAAGAGTGTGAAGAAGCTGAACAAGAAGAGCAGAATGAAGATAACGATGATCAATATCCAAACGACGGCGATCTGAGCCGTGTAGTCTTGGAAGGAAATGAGGAAGAGTATGTGACTAACATCATCGTGATGAGAGCACTCAATGCAAAAAAGGGAGAAGAGTCCACCAGCAATTCACCTGAACAAAGGGAGAATCTTTTCCACTACCATTATAAACTTAAAGGCAATGTTGCCTCATTAATTGTAGATAATGGTAGTTGTGTTAATGCTGTGAGTCTCTATACTGTGCGCATGTTAGGTATACCCATGCAAGATCATGCGAAGCCGTATCATCTCCATTGGATGAGCGTGAATGGGACTAGAAAAGTAGTAAAACAGGCAAGGGTACCAGTGACCATTGGGCCCTACTCCGAAGAAATCCTATGTGACGTAGTTCCCATGACGGCATGTCATATCTTATTGGGAGGACCATGGATGTATGACAAGAGAGCTATATACCGTGGCACAGAGAATGATCTCTCATTCCAAGACGGACAGAGCCGAATCCTAATGAAGTCACTACCGCGCAAAACTGTAAAGATTGATCATTGGAATTTAATGGAAAACATCTGAAAGGAGGAAGAGGAGTTCAAGCGAAAACAGAAAGGTAAAGGAATTGTAACTAATTCTGACAATTCTAATCAATCTCCTTTACTCTTAATAGGTTCAGAACGATGCTTGTTGTTCACAAAGCAAGCGCTGGAAGCAGCCATCGAAGATGCGCCTTCACCAGGTCACTGTTTCCTAGCATTCGTTCAACCTATTGAAGAGGTTTCTAAGAACTCCCCTGCTACACTTAATGTTCCTGAAAATTTTCGCAGGATGTTGGAAGATAATATGGTTGTCTTTCCAGAGGAACTACCAGCAGGATTACCACCTTTGAGAGGTGTGGAGCATAAGATCAACTTCGTACCAGGAGCATCAATACCGAATCGACCTGCCTACTGGATGAACCCCGACGAGACGAAAGAGGTCCAGAAGCAAGTTCAAGAGTTGTTGGAGAAGGGTTGGGTTCGGGAGAGTCTGTCTCCATGTGCAGTGCCTGTATTACTGGTACCGAAGAAAAATGGAACGTGGAGGATGTGTGTCGACTGCAGAGCTGTCAACGCAATCACCATCAAATGCCGCCATCCAATTCCACGATTAGATGACATGCTCGATGAGTTGGGTGGAGCGAGCATATTCACCAAGATAGATCTGAAGAGCGGCTATCATCAGATACGCATGCAGCCGGGAGATGAATGAAAACAACATTCAAAACAAAGTTTGGGCTGTATGAGTGGCTTATGATGCCCTTCGGTCTCACAAACGCTCCGTCTACTTTTATGATATTGATGAACGAAACTTTAAGGGAGTTTATGGGAAAATTTGTTGTTGTATATTTTGACGATATTCTTATCTATAGCCACAACGAAGATGATCATGTAAAACATGTTGTGCAGGTGATCATCAAACTAAGGAAAGCTGAGCTTTATGGGAACTTCGAGAAGTGCACGTTCCATGTGCCTGAAGTCACATTTCTGGGATTTGTCATTGGAAGACATGGACTGAAAGTAGACGAATCCAAAATTAAAGCAATTTCTGAATGGACCCCGCCGACCAACGTCAATGAAATCAGAAGATTCTTAGGCATGTGCGGATTCTTCCGAAGATTCGTACCACAATTCAGTGTGATCGCTGCACCAATGACCTCTCTGCTGAAAAAAGGGCTACAGTTCAAATAGGGACTCAAAGAGCAGAAGTCATTTGGAGAATTGAAAGATAAACTCACCCATGCACCCGTGCTGGCACTGCCGAATTTTGACCTCCCATTTGAAATCTAATGTGACGCCTCAGGAACCGGCATGGGCGCAGTACTACTACAAGATGGCCAACCAATTGCCTATCACAGTGAAAAATTTGGAGGAGCTCAACTGAACTACTCCACATATGAAAGGAGTTGTACGCTGTGGTACAAGCGATGAGGTTTTGGCAACATTATCTGCAAGGGCGAGAGTTTATTATCCACACAGATCACGAGACGCTAAAGCATATCCGAGGACAGGGGCAACTGATGAATGCAAGACCTGCCCGCTGGAGCTCTTTCATTGAATTATTTCCGTATGTGAACTGTTACAAGAAAGGCAAAGACAATGTGGTAGCAGATGCCCTCTCGCGAAGATTGAATCTCGCTGCATTTATTACTACTCATCTGATAGGATTCGAGCACATTAAGGAATTATATGCTCAAGACACTGATTTTGGAGAGATATAGAAGAAGACCGAGAAACTGGCTTTCAAAGAGTTTTCTCAATTAAATAGTTTTCTGTGTTATGGGAACAAATTGTGTATACCGAAAGGATCCATCAGAGAACTGTTAATTTCTGAAGCCCATTCGGGTGATATGATGGGTCACTTTGGTAGAATTGCAACAATGAATGTTCTGATAGAACGCTTCCACTGGCCAGGGATCGAAAAACAGGTCGCTGATTTTATCAACAAGTGCATCACGTGCCTACGAGCGAAGTCGACAGCAAAGCCACATGGACTGTATCAAGCATTGCCTGTACCAGAGATCCCCTGGATTGACTTGTCTATCGATTTCGTCTTAGGACTACCTCGTACTGCTAGGGCAAAGGTCTCTATTTTTGTGGTTGTTGACAGATTCTCAAAGATGGCACATTTCATTCCCTGTGCCAAAACAAATGATACGCATCACGTTGCCAGATTGTTTTTCAAAGAAGTAGTTAGACTGCATGGCGTCCCAAGGACCACTGTCTCTGACAGAGATGCTAAATTTGTAAGCTATTTCTGGAAGTCTCTGTGCGCAGAAATTGGGAGAAGACTACTGTTCTCGACTGCATATCATCCCCAGACAGACGGACAAACCGAAGCAGTTAATCGGGTTTTGGGTAACTTGCTTAGGATTATTATTGCTTCAAGTAGTAAGAGCTGGGATGAATATTTGCCCTATATTGAATTTACATATAATAGACACGTACACAGTGCCACACACATGTCACCTTTTGAGGTTGTGTACGGGTTTAATCCGCTAACGCCACTTTATTTACTGCCA
>JAOANR010000003.1:40771483-40787327 GCA_030278955.1 Hygrophila difformis | reverse complement strand
AGCGTCGTAGGGGGTCTTCTGCCTTCTGGTACGTCGTCGAACATGGGTTACGATGCTAAACCAGGATAGCGTCGTATATTAGCTTGGCGTCGTAGTAGTTGTTCAGCGTCGTAGCTTCCCAATTCTTGAAGAATTACTAATTGTTCCAAGTGGGGCCCTCCGATCCTGTTCCGGCATTGACTCCGTTGACAGGCCACTGTTCCGGCGACGGTGACTGCAACGGCGACGGCGGCGGGACCCTCCAGTTGACCTCCTTATGCTGTTTTGATCCGTTTGTGCATCCCGAGGTCTCCTTTCTCCCGGAATCAGTTGGATAAGGTGGGTCCCAAATTAATGAGAACCGGGCCTTCTTCTGCCTGCATCAGCAGCTTCAATTTGGGCTCCTTCTTTGGCTCCAGTGTATCTGCTTCCTGAAATAAAAATAAAGAAACGGAATTAATGAACTTCTTTATTCTGTGCTTCGAAACCGGCCCTTCTGGGAAATAGGGAATCATGATGCCATGTGTCATGACATCCATGTCATCCCCACCCCCTTGAGGAGGTTGATCCATCAACCGATCAGCTTCAAACTCCTCGTCCCGCTCGTATAGTGAAAGATCGGCAACATTGAAAGTAGGATGAACATTGTAGTGAGAAGGCAATTCAATCCTGTAAGCATTTTCGTTGATCTTTTCTAACACTTTGAAAGGTCCATCTCCGCGGGGAGCGAGCTTTCCATGTCTTTGGGCTGGGAATCTCTCCTTTCGGAGATGAACCCAAACCCAATCGCCAGGTTTTAGGATCAACTTCTTCCGGCCCCGATTGGCATACTTGGCATAGCTCTCAGCAGTTTTGGTCAGACTTTCGTGCACATCCTTGTGTAGGTTCTTGATCGCTGTGGCCCTGTCCCTACCATTGAAATTAAGATGCTCACTACAGGGTAGTTGCAAGAGATCGACTGGGGTCAGTGGATTAAAACCATACACAACTTCAAATGGAGATACATGAGTGGCACTGTGGATATGTCAGTTTTATGCAAACTCTATATGCGGCAGACATTTGTCCCAGCCTTTCGAGTTGGAGGATGTGATAATTCTGAGCAGGTTGCCCAGTACCCTGTTGATCGCCTCCGTTTGACCATTCGTTTGAGGGTGGTATGAAGTGGAAAACAGTAGCTGCGTGCCCATCTCTCTCCAGAATCCTTTCCAAAAATAGCTCATAAATTTTGTATCTCGATCTGATACAATGGTTTTCGGTACTCCATGAAGACGTATCACCTCCCTAAAGAACAGCTTGGCTATGTGTCGGGCATCATTGGTCTTTGCACATGGTATAAAATGTGCCATCTTCGAAAAGCGATCCACTACCACAAAAATCAAATCTTTAGCTCTGGTGGTCCGTGGTAACCCAAGTACAAAGTCCATTGAAATGTCCAGCCGGGGTCCTTGAGGCACAGGTAATGCTTGGTACAGACCATGAGGCTACACAGTTGATTTGGCCTTCAGACAGACCAAACACTTATAATCAGAAACCTGCTTCTGCATACCCGGCTAGTAAAATCTTTCAGAAAGTACTCCCATAGTTGCATGCTTCCCGAAGTGTCCCATGAGGTCTCCCCCGTGAGCTTCTTGAATCAGCAACTCCCTAATAGATCCTCTTGGAATGCATAGTCTCTTACCGTAGTAAAGAAATCCATGTAGGTGGCAGTACTCCTTGTACCACTTCTGATCTGTCAGTCTGAAAATTTCCTTGAAGTCTTCGTCAGTGGCATACTGAGTCTTGACTTGCTCAAATCCGAATAGCTTAATTGTTGCAAATGATGCCAACACTAGTCTTCGGGACAGCGCATCTGTAACCACATTTTCTTTGCCTTTCTTATACTTGATCACATACTGGAATGTCTCGATGAATGCACTCCATCGGGCGTGTCTCTTGCTCAGCTGGCCCTGCACCTTGATGTGCTTAAGCATCTCGTGATCGGTGTGAATGATGAACTCTCGGCCTCGGAGGTAGTGTTGCCATGTCCTTAAAGCTTGCACGATAGCATACAATTCTTTTTCATAAGTGGAGTAGTGCAGCTGGGCTCCACTGAACTTTTTGCTGTAATATGCTATCGGTCGTCCTTCTTGCAACAACACGGCTCCCATTCCAGTTCCCGATGCATCACTCTGGACCTCGAATGGTAATTCGAAGTTCGGCAATCCTAGCACAGGTGCATGGGTCAATTTGTCCTTGAGTTCATCGAAGGCTTTCTGTTGTGCCGGACCCCACTTAAACGGATTTTCCTTCTTGAGCAATGAAGTGATTGGGGCGGCAATTACACTGAATTGAGGGACGAATCTCCTAAAGAATCCGCTTAGACCTAGAAAACTTCTGACTTCGTGTATAGTGGTCGGGGGTTTCCATTCAGAAATTGCCCTAATCTTCGACTCATCAACTTTAAGCCCGTCCTTGCCTACAACAAATCCAAGGAATGTGACCTCCGGAACACAGAAGGTACACTTCTCGAAATTTGCGTACAGTCGCACTTCTCGTAGTTTGTTCAAAACCTGTTGAACATGAGCAATGTGATCAGATTCAGTGTAACTATAGACAAGGATATCATCGAAATAAACTACAACAAATTTGCCAATGAATTGTCTTAATGTCTCGTTCATTAAACGCATAAATGTGGAAGGTGCATTCGTGAGGCCGAATGGCATAACAAGCCACTCGTAGAGGCCAAATTTCATCTTAAAAGCAGTCTTCCATTCGTCTCCGGGTTGCATCCAGATCTGATGGTAGCCACTCTTCAGATCGATCTTTGAAAACAAGCTTGCACCACCAAGTTCATCGAGCATGTCGTCCAGACGAGGAATAGGGTGGCGGTATTTCACAGTGATGGCGTTGACAGCCCTGCAATCGACGCACATCCGCCATTCTCCATTCTTCTTCGGCTCTAACAGCACTGGGACGACACACGGTGATAAACTTTCCCGAACCCAGCCCTTCTCAAGCAAACCTTGAACCTGTCGTTGAATTTCCTTCGGTTCCTCAGAATTCATCCGATAAGCGGGTCGGTTGGGAATAGAGGCTCCGGGCATGAAGTCGATTCTGTGCTCCACACCTCGAAGTGGTGGCAGTCCGGCAGGCACCTCTTCAGGAAATACATCCTTGGTGCGTTCGAGCATCCTGGCAAAATTTTCAGAGAATTCAGGTGCAATATTGGAAGTTCTGGAAATAGATTCATCAGGCTTAACTAAAGCAAGGAAACAGTGACCTGCAAAGCCAGGTTCTAGCGCTGCTTGCTTGAATTCAGTTTTGGTCAGTATCAGACACTGACTTTCATCATTTGTCTCTGCGGAGGTCTGACCCACCTTGGCCTTGCCCTTGGCAATGGCTTTGGCAAGCTCTTCCGCTTTCTCCATGTTAGCTCTAAGCTTCTCCTGATCAAGTCTTACAAGTTTAACAGGCAGAGGCTTAAACAAATAATCCTTTTGTCCATGCTTAAAATACAAAACATTGGATTTGCCCCGATAAGTGGCATCCTTATCAAATAACCACGGTCGTCCTAACAGGACGTGGCATGCGTTCATCGGAACGACGTCGCATAACACCTTCTCGGAGTAAGTTCCTTTAGTGATGGGAACCCACGCCTGCTGGGTGACCTTGGTCTTTCCGCTGTTGTTCATCAAATGGAGGAGGTATGGCTTCGGGTGTTCTTCAACGGGTAGTTGTAACCTGCGAGCAGTATATAAACTTACAACGTTAGTGCAACTACCGTTGTCAACAATTAGAGTAGCATTATTGCCCAAAATGGTACAACGGCAATGAAAGAGATTCTCCCTTTGTTCATTGTCTGCGGTTTCAGTTCCTCTGTCGGCATTTAATGCTCTCATAGCCACAAGCATGTTTATGTCCTCCTCTTCAGTATAGTCCACCTCTGGATTGGTTGGATCCTCGACATGAAATTGTTTTGGATCCTCACCATCATATTCTGGCTCTTCATCAGAATCATAAATCCTAAAGATTCCAGGCTCAACTTCCTGTATGGCTCTTGTCTCATCGCCACTTTCAATAACCGCAATCCTTTTGGGATTGGGACACACGTTCGCATAATGGCCTCTTTTCCCGCATTTCCAACATGTGACTTCTCTTTGATCCCGTGCAGGTGGATTCTGATTCTGTTATCTGACTGGTGGCCTATTTCGGTCATCTCTGTTATACTCTCGAAAATTCTTTCCCAATTCGAAACCTCTTGGTCGATCACGACCTTGATCATTTCTGTGCTGCAGCTGCGGCTGCGGCTGCGACGGCTTATATCCTTGCGGTGGTCGGATTAACCATGGTTTATTCGGGTTGTATTCTCGGATGGAGGCAGGCGAGGAACCTTCTTCTTAAGCTGTGCTTCAAATCTGGAAGCTTTCCTGACAAGTTCAGTGATGTTGATGTATCCTCGCATCTCCATTTCCTCATGTATTTATGGCCTCATATTGTGCGCAAATCTGGTGAGAGTTATTAATGGATCCTCATTAATCTGAGATCGCATTAACAGCAATTCCATCTCCCGGTAGTATTCTTCCACTGTTTTGGACCCTTGAGTGAGAGCAATCAGTTTCTTGTACATATCTGGTTTGTATGTATGCGGTACAAATCGTTGCTCCATTATGTACAGGAGATACTCTCAATTGGTCACTTGTGGTTGTCCTGCTACCTGGTTTCAGTACAGTACTTTTGCCACCAAAATTGAGCATAATCTTTGAATTCAGTCACAGCCAACTGTACTTTCTTAAAATCAGAATAATTATGACAGTTGTAGATCATCTCCATAGAATGTTTCCAATCAAGGAATTCAACAGGATCACCAGTCCCCTTAAAAGGCGGAATAGTGAACTTGATGCCCTTAAGATTGTCATCATTTGGTAGACTAACATCTACAGCCGGCTCAAATTCTAATCTTTGTCGGGCAACATGTGGCTGTGGTTGTGGCGCAAATCCTTGAGGTGTAGGTGCTGCGGCAGGTGGAGGAGGCATTGACAATGGATCATTGGCTGGAAAGTCAGGTTGCCCTGGAAAGTCAGTCTGCCCTGAAGATGTTGGTAGTAATGACGGGTGTGATCGGTGTCGAGCACTAGAATTTGGTCCCGATATTCTGTGAAACTGTCCAAACTGTAGCTCTTGCTCCTCAATCGCGTCCTCAGCTGCCTGCATGTCTGCTCTGGATACTCCGCTGCTGCTTTCAGGCACATTTACTGGATTGGATGCATGGACTGGATTGGGTGGAGTCGTAGTCTCGGCTGGAGGGGTCGTATTCTGCGGAGAGGGAGCATTGTAGAAGGCCTCCTCGAGTCTCTTCTCAACCAGCCTTTGACATGGCTGTTGTATGATGTCATTTTGAAATCTGATGCGTTCTCCAATATCCTCAACAAGTCCATCCATTCGTTCGTTCACCTTAACAATGTCAGCAGCATTAGAACCAATGGATGTGGCATGGTTATCCAGTTTCTGGTTCATGCTCCTCAACATTTCCATAACATCGTCAATACTTGCTCCTGTGTTACCTTCCATCTCAATAACAGACAAAATATGTATAGATATAAAATGTTAGAAAAATAAACAGAAATGTGTAGAGTGAACTCACAGATATCCCTCTCGATTTCAGTCCCTTGGTCCAGACACCACTGTCGAAATTCACCTGCTCAATGACCCAATCAAATGCAGTAGATAGAATTGTTGGGACGCGCAAATCACGAAACAATATGAAGTGCTCGACTCAATCAATAAATAGTACGGATGTGTATGATGCAAGGCAATCTGATATGAGTTTGCAGTTTTAAACAGGTATTTCATACAATGAACAGTGATATGTGTCCCAATTTGAAGGTGTAAAATAAAAGCTCACAAGAAACTGCACTCGAGGAAAAATGCCGGTTTACTCAAACGACTTCTCGGGCTAGGTTTCACAGACTGCCAGTCTCGATATTCACTTTATTGTACAAGTACTCAAGTGACTTCTCGGGCTAGGTTTCAGTCTGTGCCAGTCCGATATTCGCTTTATTGTAACGATCAAAATCACTTAGATATTGAATGCCCACTCATGTGTATGGATGCGTGAAACTGAATCGCGTGACACGTGGCAATCTGAGATTGGATGGTGGAAACTCCCAATTTCAACAATCAGCAAACTTTCAACACTTGGTGAAATTCTGGCTGGTACGACGCTAGACGAAGGTACGACGATGAACGTGTAATACCCCGGTTTTTGGTCACCCAGGACGGGATGTCACCGCCACATCTCCCTAGTAAGACACGGTTTCTCCGAGCTTACTAAAGAGATGCAACGCTAGATATTGCAGTATTTAAAACATTTAAAGCATTCAAAATAGCCCAAACAATATAATTCGAAAATAATAATAGCATAGCGCAGCGGAAATATTTAGTTTAGTACCATATCGCAGCGGAAAATATAAAAGGGCCGACATGGCCAAAACACGGGTTAAACAGGCCCGTTCATAATATAGTCTAAGTACGAAATTTAAAAGAAAAATAAGTGTTCCCCAAAATCCCATGCATGAATCGTGCTCACACACGCTCATTCCACATATTCTGTAAGGAAAGGAATAAAAATGGTTTTGGTCAGCAAAATTGCTAAGTTAACACATGCATGATCGTAGGGTTTAAAAGCCATTAATTTAATAATTTAACAAAAGCATGATAATAACATAATATATAATTTAATCTAATCAAGTATCCAATAGCCTAAATTATCTCAGGGCTCTATTTAATAACACATATCACATGGTTTAATCACAAAAGCCATAATTTAAATAAAAGCATTTAAATATTTTAATTGGACAACAACATAATTTAATCTAATTTAACTTAATTTAGAATCCCCATTACATTCCCGATTTTGTATTTCAAGGTTTCACGATAAAATCGCGATGTCAACAAGTTTAGCCGGTAGCCCGGCGGCCGCAACCGTATCAGCCATACCCAGTACCACTCCGGAGCCTCGGGAAACCCATACGGATATTCACGAGAGTGTAGGCTCTAAGTTTCGCCGTTTAGGCAATCCTTATCTCAAGTTTAGCGCGCGGGGTCACCATCGTCCATTACGGCACGAAGTGAATCGTTAGGGGGCACCCTGCAGAGCACTCACCCCTAATTTTAATTTATCAAGTTTGTAAGGGGATTTAATTTTTAAAATCTGACTTCAATTGTATTTATTTAGAAATAATATCTCAATTCGTTTCAACCCTAAAGGTTAATTCCATGTTTCAACAAGATTTCAAGATTTCGTTTCGGTAAATCACAGTTTACTCCAAAATTCGTCTAAAATCAGATTTAATTCCAAAAATTCCAAAATTTCATATCTGATTCGGAAACATCAAGATCTACAACTTTCGTGTTTTAACTTTTTCAATCCGAGATACCTAAGTAGGTCAAAATCGCCAATTTTCGCATAAGAACCAATCTGTCCGAGTTTAATGCACCACAGTTTAAAGATTTCGAATTCTACCATAGCTATTCAACTCCAAATTTAATGAAATTTGACAGAGATCATCTTAAGACATTTATCTACAACTTTCATGTTTGGCCAAAGATCTAAAACAGCCTAGATCCTATGTCCAAAACGTGATCAAGATCATTCCTAAGTTCTGTCCAAGATTTCAAGATCTAGATTTAAACAGCTCGGTTTCAATGGGTTTTCACATATCAAATCAATTCCAAAAATTCTCACATATTTACAGTAGCTAGATCTAAGTCTTAGGAACGTTTTTCGTGTTTTAAGTTTTTCCGTTTGAGTTCTTTTTAAGGTTCGAAAAATTCAACAAATCTGTTGCGCCGGTAGAAAGTTTAGATTGACAGATTTACGGTTTCTTGATAATCTTTTAGTTTTGAATGTTTTAATTCATCCCAAAACCATGTAACAGTTAACTTACAGTGTCTATGAACGTCGGGGATGTCTAGTTCGGAGGCGTGGCTTCCAGATCACCGTTTCTCCTCTCCGTTCGTCGGGTTCTACGATCTAGATTCAATACGGGGTGTAGAAGGAAAGGAATCGAAGTTAGAATCCGTTTTCGGATTGAAACGTGAAAAGATTTGTCGGACTAGAGCTTACCACAACGTTTGGAGATCCTTGGATTTCGTCCAAAGCTGCTGCCTCCGTTTGGTGCTTTCCGTCGACTCCGAATTTAGGGTTTCGAACGTATAGTAGGTTGTAGGGTTTTGTAAACTTGTTTGGGGCTCCCAAGGGCTTATTTATAGAATTCTCAATCCCTAGGGCGTCCACATCTGACCTAAAAGTCTTGGGTCGAGAGATGTTCAACCGAAAGTCGAAAAATCCGCGTTCGGGTGAGAGATTCACGCAACGACCAAATCTGTCAAGTGGCGTGGTCGTGGCGCGCTAATCGCCCTCCACCGCGCGGCCACCGCGCCGACTTCGCCTGGACTTCGGTCCGGGCGGGTCGTGCGATCCGTCGTGCTTTTCCGCCTCTCTTTTGGGTTTCTATCCCTCTATGCTCCCGAATTCCGATTCCCGGGGTATCTTCGGGTTTCTACTTTCTCTCTAAATTTATTCTCAGTCTAATTGGATGTTTTGGACTCGAATCCTCGAGTTCATTAGTGTCGGTTTTGGTGTACCATTTATTTACCTTTAATCCATCCTTTTATTTAATTAAATTCCTTTAATTCCTTTTTAAGTAAAAATCTCATTTCTCATTTCCTTATCTTTATTTACTTCTTTTATTTGCTGGATTTATTTATTTATTTATGATATTTATTTTATCTATTATTTATTTATTTAACTATTGTTTTATTTTATGATGGAAAATTCTCGGGTATTCAGTCTACCCTCCTTAAGAATCAACTTCGTCCTCGAAGTTGTGTTTCGGCTTTCCTCGTGCTAAGGTCTTGTGTTTGTTTTATTACGTTGTGACTGAACTTAGAATTACAACTTCTAAGCTGCCTACGTACCCGGTAAAGGGATCAAGCCATAACGTAGTTCAAAAGTTTACAAAAATGCACGAAAAATTAGGGGGTATGACATCCTCTCCCCCTTAAGATTGCAGTTATGTCCCCATAACTGTGTCGGAATCGGTTTGGAACAACGTCGGGTATCGTTCTCTCATGTCGGATTCTACTTCCCAAGTTGCCGTCTCACTTTCGTGGTTTGACCAAAGAACCTTGATCATTTTGACGGTTTTGTTCCTCGTTACTCGTTCCTTAGTATCGAGAATACGCACTGGGACTTCCTCGTAAGTCAAATCTTCATCGAGCTCAATTATCTCCGGTTGAAGTACATGTGTCGGGTCCGGCACATACTTCTTTAGTTGCGAGACATGGAAGACGTTATGAACTCGATCTAAGTGTGGCGGTAAAGCCAATCGGTAGGCTAGAGTTCCGACTCGTTCTAGAATTTCGTAAGGTCCTATGTATCGAGGACTTAACTTCCCTCGTTTGCCAAAGCGCATCACCCCCTTCATGGGTGATATCTTTAGCATGACTCTATCTCCCACTTGAAATTCTAGGTCTTGTCGTCTCACGTCGGCATAACTCTTTTGACGGTCTTGTGCGGCTTTCATCTTCCCTTGAATCACCTTGATTTGTTGAGCCATGTCTTCGATAAGTTGTGGTCCCACTACCACGGACTTATCGTTTTCTTCCCAGCTCAACAGGCTTCGGCACTTTCGTCCATACAACGCCTCGAAAGGTGCCATGCCGATGCTAGCATGGTAGCTATTATTATAGGAAAACTCGATCAAGGGTAAATGAGATTCCCAATTTCCTTTGAATTCCAACACGCATGCTCTCAGAATGTCTTCTAGTGTTTGGATTGTCATTTCGGTTTGTCCATCCGTCATCGGGTGGAATGCGGTGCTCATTTTGATTTGAGTACCGAGAGCTTTTTGTAACTCCGTCCAGAAATGAGAGACAAATCTACTGTCTCTATCGGAAATGATATCATGTGGTACTCCATGTCGTCGTACCACATTATCAATGTAGTCTCGGGCCAATTGGTCCATAGTCCACGTGTCTTTCATTGGGATAAATATGGCTATCTTCGTTAGCCTATCCACAATCACCCAAATCTTATTCATGCCTTTAGGTGATCGAGGTAATCCCGAGACAAAGTCCATTGAGATGCTATCCCACTTCCAACTTGGAATCTCTAGTGGTTGCATCAATCCTAAGGGTTTATGTCGCACTGCCTTAACCTTTTGGCAGGTGAGACATCTTGCCACGAAATTTGCCACTTCCTTCTTCATTCCCGGCCACCAATAGATCTTCTTCAGATCTTTGTATAGCTTGTCACCTCCGGGATGTACGGAATATGGCGTGTTGTGCCCTTCCTCCATCAACCTTTGCTTCAATTCGGCACATTTAAGGGGCACACACCATCTCCCTTTAAAACGGATGCTTCCATCCTCGTGGACAGCAAATCCTATTGCCTTTCCTTCGGCAATATACCTTTTTATCTTCTCGAGTTTCGGGTCGCCCGGTTGAGCGAGTCGAATCTCGTCTAATATTGGAGTTTCTACGACCATGGCATTGACCGTTTCTCTCACTGTGCCAGGATGCACAAGTTTTAACTCCAATCTTGCCAATTCCATGTACAATGCCGGCGGAATTACCAACGAGTTTGTCACGTGTTGGGTTTTCCGACTTAGGTCATCGGCTACCACATTCGCCTTCCCCTCGTGGTATGCTATCTCTAAATCGTAGTCCTTAATAAGTTCCAACCACCTTCGCTGTCTCAAATTCAACTCCTTCTGAGTGAATATATATTTCAAGCTCTTGTGGTCGGTGAACATTCGACACTTCCGCCCATAAAGATAATGTCTCCATATCTTTAGAGCGAATACGACCGCTGCCAACTCCAGGTCGTGTGTCAGATAATTTTCCTCGTGAGGTTTTAGTTGGCGTGATGCATAGGCTACGACTCTCGAGTCTTGCATCAAGACACAACCTAAACCTTCCTTCGAAGCATCGCTATATACTTCGAAGTCACCATTCTCTGATGGTAGTGTTAATACGGGTGTGGTTGTGAGTCGTTTCTTCAACTCTTGAAACGCAGTCTCACACGCTTCGGTCCACTCGTATTTTGCTCCTTTCTTCAGTAGCTGGGTCAAAGGACGTGCAATCCTTGAAAAGTCCTTCACGAACCGTCTATAATATCCAGCTAATCCAAGGAAACTCCTTATTTCCGTTGGACTCTTCGGAGTTGCCCATTCAGTTACGGCAGAGACTTTTGCCGGATCCACTGATACTCCATCAGCGGATACTATGTGTCCGAGAAATGCCACTTCTTTCAGCCAGAAGTCACATTTGGACAATTTGTCGTATAGCTGATTTCTTCGCAAGATTTCTAACACTTGATGTAAGTGTTTTGCATGCTCTTCCTCGCTCTTTGAGTAGATCAGGATGTCGTCGATGAACACTACGACACACTGGTCTAACAATTCTCGGAACACGTTGTTCATGAGATTCATGAACATGGCCGGAGCGTTTGTTAACCCGAAGGATAACACTGTGAACTCGTAATGGCCATATCGTGTTCGAAACGCCGTTTTCGGAATGTCCTTCTCGGCGATCCTCAATTGATGATACCCCGATCGCAAATCGATCTTCGAGAATACTGAAGCTCCCTTCAGTTGATCAAATAGATCCTCTATTCTCGGTAGGGGGTATTTATTCTTAATGGTCACTTGGTTTAGTCCTCGGTAATCTATGCAAAGACGTAGTCCTCCGTCTTTCTTCTTGACAAATAAAACCGGTGCTCCCCAAGGGGACGTACTTGGTTTTATGTAACCTTTTCCCAATAGCTCCTCGAGTTGTTCCTTTAACTCCTTCATTTCCAGTGGCGCCATCCGGTACGGAGCTTTCGAGACAGGTTCTGTCCCCGGAATGAGATCTATCGTGAATTCAAGATCTCTCTCAGGTGGCATGCCCGGAACGTCTTCAGGGAACACGTCCGGGTATTCTCTTACCACCGGTATGCTATCAACCTTGTTTTCTTCCGCCTCAAGGTTGTGCACATAGCACGCATATAGTTCATACCCCTTACGCATCAAGTTACTTAGTTTAAGTGCACTAACGATTTTGTTACTTTTCTTAGGGGGCTGAGAGTAAAAGATAACTCTCTTTCCCCTACTTTTTGACAAGGTGATCTTTTGCTTTTGGCATTCGATCACCGCTTTATACTGGGATAGCCAGTCCATCCCCAGTATGATGTCAAAGTCTCTTAAGTTAAATTCTACCAAGTTCGCGAAGAATTCTACGTTTTTTATCACTATAGGAATTCCGTTATATCATTTAGAGCAAGACACTACTTCTCCAGAAGGCAATTGAATTCCTAAGCTAATTCTCTCGCACTTAGGTAGATCTAACTCAGGCACTATCCTTGATGCAATAATTGAGCAACTAGCTCCAGAATCAAATAGAACTCTAAGGGGTGTATTCAAAACGTGAAATGTACCTGCCATCACTTCTCCTTGCGCAGGCACGTCCGCTTGGTTCACCACGTTCAGCCTCCCCATAGGGCGTCCCTGATTGCCCTGCTGATTCGCATTCGGCTGCTGATTTTGTTGCTGGTTTTGATTCTGTGGGGGCGGAGGTCGTTGGTTCTGGTTCTGGTTTTGCGGCCTATTTTGAGGGGGTCTGTACCCTTGGTTATTGCCGTTTCGCTCGTTTTGGTTTTGAGGCTGTTCTTGCCCCGCGACTAAGTCGTCCCTCTTTGTTATGTTCTCGAGCCTAGTCCGACAATCCCGTCGAACGTGACCCATTCGACCGCATCGGTAACAGGCGCCTTGTTGCGGGCATCCCCTTGCCAGATGTGGTCGTCCACATCGCGGGCAAGGCGGTACCGGATCTTCTTGGTTGAACCTCCTCCCAGTGTTGTTTTGTTGGGGCCTATTCGACCCTCTGCGCTGCTCGTTCCTCCCAGTGTTGTTCTCGTTTCTTGAGTCTCGGCTTCTCTTGTCTTGAGGACCCCTGCTGGACTCCCCACTCACCCTTCTTTTCAGCTGCTGCACGCGTGCTACCGCGACAGCACGATCGTATACAGCTTGCAAATCGGGGTAGTGTACCCCCGCGATCACCTCGCGCACAGACAGGTTCAGTCCCATCTGGAACTTCTGTGCCTTTTCCGCATCAGTAGGCACTAGCCTTGGTGCGAACCTCACCAGCTCCTTGAAGCGTGTGTAGTATTCTTGCACCGTTTGGCTTCCTTGCTTCAGTGACAGGAATTCTTCGTACATGGCAGCTTTAGTACTCAAGGGATAGAATCGATCCCTGAGTAGCTCCATCATCTCCATCCACGAGTACGGCTCGTCATCTTCAGTCAGTTTGGCTTGCGTTGCTTGCCACCAGTCGTCAGCTTCGCCTCCCAAGTAGTATGAAGCGACATGTACCCTCTCTCCTTCCGGACATTTGACCGCTCCCAGCAGCTTGTCAAACGTCCGGATCCATTCCTCCAGTTTAGCTGGATCCTCCTCACCAGCATAGTGGGGCGGCTGGTAAGGATTCACCATCGCCAGGTAGATAGGGCGAGCTTGGGGCGGAGGTACCGCCGCAGCTTGACCCTGGTTGACTTGCGCGTTTCCGAGCGCAATCAACACTTCCTCTATCGTCCTAAGACGATCGCCCACATTGTTCGGTGCGGGGGTGTCCTGCGCACCTTGGGGTTGTTCCATCTCAGGTTGAATCGGTTCAGTGACGTTTGGTGGTGTTTCAGTAGGTATCTCAGTGGTGGTTTGGGGAGTGGTTTGAGTTCTTCCTCTTCCTCTTCCTCTGGGTGCCATTCTAGTACAAATGGGATAGATTAGGACTGGTGAATTTAGCATATAGTCTAAGCAATTTCTATAAATGTATATGTGTGTAGCAATTTAGCACGTGGTGCTTTGTTCGAATTAAGAAGCATACGACGCCTCGGGGGTTTTATTTTAAAATTTTCCTTTCGATTTAAAAAAAATAAATAAACCGGCCATTTTATTTCCTCAAAGAAATTTTAGTACAAAAGTAGAAATATTTTTCTAGCAAAACAATGTCTAACAATAGAATCTCTAGTGCCTCATGACGTCTCCCGGTGGGGTAGCAGGATCTTCCTCCGGATCTTCCTCCTCCGAACTCGGCGGTAGTAGGTCGTCAAACATAGTGTTTAGGTCTTGCCCGTGGGCATCGATGTATTCTTTTAGTATTAAGTTTTGTGTGGTGAGGGTTTGGACTTGGCGCTCGAGTTGGTTTATGCGGTGATGATCCGCCTCTCTCAAGTTGCCCATGTGATGTAAATTGGCCTCCAATTGAGCCATACGGTACTTCATCTGCTCTAGGGTCTGGTGGGAATCGAGATGAACACTCATCATCCTGACCATCAACTGCATCATGTCTTGACTAGCCATCTAGCGCAAGCAAGAGATCTAAGTTAATATTCGCCAAGATTCTAGGTTCAATTCGCCAAGATTCTAGGTTCGAGTTTCCAAGATTCTAAGTTCAAGTTTCGCCAAGATGCTAAGTTCAAGTTTCGCCAAGATTCTAAGTTCAAGTTTCCAAGATTCTAAATTCATAGCAGAGATGCAGCATGCATATGCAAATGATATTTCCCCCCAATAATAATTTAATGCACCATATATATATTTTTCCCATGGGTTTTAAAATAAAGATTTTTCCATGGAAATAATACTTTAAAATTTAGAAGAATAGTCAAAATATTAATAATAGTTTTAAAATAGTAATGGTTTAAAAATAGTAATTTTAAAATAATAGTTTAAAAATAGTAGTTTTTAAAAATAATAGTTTAAAAATAACCGGGCTCTGATACCAACTTGTAACACCCCGGTTTTTGGTCACCCAGGTCGGGATGTCACCGCCACATCTCCCTAGTAAGACACGGTTTCTCCGAGCTTACTAAAGAGATGCAAGGCTAGGTATTGCAGTATTTAAAACATTTAAAGCATTCAAAATAGCCCATACAATAAAATTCGAAAATAATAATAGCATAGCGCAGCGGAAATATTTAGTTTAGTACCATATCGCAGCGGAAAATATAAAAGGGCCGACATGGCCAAAACACGGGTTAAACAGGCCCGTTCATAATATAGTCTAAGTACGAAATTTAAAAGCAAAATAAGTGTTCCCCAAAATCCCATGCATGAATCGTGCTCACACACGCTCATTCCACATATTCTGTAAGGAAAGGAATAAAAATGGTTTTGGTCAGCAAAATTGCTGAGTAAGTTAACACATGCATGATCGTAGGGTTTAAAAGCCATTAATTTAATAATTTAACAAAAGCATGATAATAACATAATATATAATTTAATCTAATCAAGTATCCAATAGCCTAAATTATCTCAGGGCTCTATTTAATAACACATATCACATGGTTTAATCACAAAAGCCATAATTTAAATAAAGCATTTAAATAATTTAATTGGACAACAACATAATTTAATCTAATTTAACTTAATTTAGAATCCCCATTACATTCCCGATTTTGTATTTCAAGGTTTCACGATAAAATCGCGATGTCAACAAGTTTAGCCGGTAGCCCGGCGGCCGCAACCGTATCAGCCATACCCAGTATCACTCCGGAGCCTCGGGAAACCCATACGGATATTCACGAGAGTGTAGGCTCTAAGTTTCGCCGTTTAGGCAATCCATATCTCAAGTTTAGCGCGCGGGGTCACCATCGTCCATTACGGCACGAAGTGAATCGTTAGGGGGCACCCTGCAGAGCACTCACCCCTTAATTTTAATTTATCAAGTTTGTAAGGGGATTTAATTTTAAAATCTGACTTCAATTGTATTTATTTAGAAATAATATCTCAATTCGTTTCAACCCTAAAGGTTAATTCCATGTTTCAACAAGATTTCAAGATTTCGT